>JBAHVQ010179431.1:0-16681 GCA_036872915.1 Nanipora kamurai
TTGAGTTGCAGAACTTTCATGTGAGAACTGATGTCTTATTGTGCTATACACCTTTCGTTCATACATCAATTATGATGGTAGTTAAACATGTTAAAAGCATAGCGCCGCGCAAGCGTGTCAGGAGCAAGAAGAACAACAAGAAGGTCTGTGTGAAGAAGGCTCTCAAAAGGCTGGGGCCTAGCTCTCCTTTTTGGGGTGCAGCAGGCAGGGCGCAAGAATGCAACATTTCACGACTTACAGGAAGTTCTACCCGAAGACCAACGTGCCCATGGCTACAGCTGAGCACCCAAAGAATTTCAAGTCTGTTAAGTCCACCTTCAAGTGGGCGACCATCTTCTTGCAGAACGCTGCCAACAGATATGGGGCCAGATTTGTGTGTGACAGTTTGAAATCTTGGAGGTGGCAACTGTCCACATGTTTTACCGGCGTTGGATGCGCTGAAACGGTGCAAAACTTAGGTTAAGAGAGGCTACACCACCCAGTCACATTTGCAGCGCGTCCGAGTGATTTGATGCATACTTAGGCAGCTTTGTCCCTCCAATCAGCTGCTGCTACGTTCATGCGAATGCATCGCACAGCTGGTATTAGGAGCTTTACGGAGAAGGTTGTGTTGGCGGCCGGCTGCGAGATCAACAAACCATGCCAAACTGTCTTGCTCAAGACTTTTGGACCTGCCACTGATGGAAGACATTGTTTGTTTGGTGATGTCTTGAGCATTGATCGCCAGAAAGGAAAAGCTTTCTGCCTTGCCCACAACAAGAGCTGTCCACTGCAAAAAGCCACCTGCAATGGACCCTCAGATAGATTTAGTGTTCTTTGATCCTTTCCGCTCTTGCTCCCATTCTCCTGCCCACTCTTGGCCCTCAGTCTCTGCAGTAAATCACTTTTTCACTTCATGAAGAGACATGGTTACCATGGTTTAGATGTCACATCACGTTTCAAGAGAGATGTCAGCGAGCGGGTTTCTTCAAAAAACTGGGCCAAGGAGTGAAGACCAGCATTGCTGGCCACAATCTCAGTTCAACCTGTTCATGTTTCTGCTTCAACTTTTGGCAAGCCATTGCTGAGGCCATGTGTGCTTCCCGTTCTCTTTGATGGGCAGCCGGCGTCAAATGGCTGACCCCCACTTTCGCACACACACTGCCTTCTATAACAACATGGCTTGTGATCAGGACCTCAACATCATTGAGAACGTGCCTGAGTATCCGGAAAAGATCATTCAGGATGCTCTTGGACCCGCCTTCGTGGTGACCGCTGTGAAGATAGATCCAAGGATCTTTGGCCTTGCCGTCGCCCGTGCCAGGATTTATGCGATTGCATTTCGCAAGTCCAAGCTTCGATGGAGGGCCGAGTTTTCAGTGAATGAGTTCTTGGATGCGATGACTTCACAAGTCTCCCTGACTTCCACTGACTATTGGTTTCGGAAGCTACCCCGTCAGGTTCTCTCAGACAGTGATGACACTTGGGTCAAATTATGTTCTTTCATGAAATTCGAACTGGTTGGTCCTTTTCCAAAGCCTGAATCATTTAGCCTTTCAGCAAGTGCTAGGCCTAAGTCCTTCATGATGTTGGTTGGGTAGGAAGCTATCTCACCATTCTCGCCCAGCAGAACCGCCTCAGGCAAAGAACTTGAATGATTATGCGAACTTGCGCTACAAGAAGGTCGTCGACCTGAGCCAGTATGCACGAAACGGCCGTGGTCGTGGCGAGACAAAAGACAATGCTCTTTGCACACTGACAACGAATTCTGGAAAGTTGTTTTCGAAGGACATTTTGCTCTGTGTTTATTTCAACCACTCAGTGAGATATAACAGCAGCAGCAATTGAAACTAATGTTGTGTCCAGGTCTTAAATGATATTTATTTTGTTGTTTGGAGCGAAATGTTTCATGGAGAGTTGAAACAGATGTCACAACAACTGAGAGACTGATGAATGAATTTAATATCTTAGTGACCTTTGCCATCGCACTTGACTGTGTAGTCTCCGAAGGCTCTTCTGACTCTGCTTGTTTGATTTCACTACTAGTAATATCTAGTAACTCTTGACTCTTGACCACAGCTGAGCGCTCTGGGACCACCATGAAACTTGCATACCCTATCAAACCCTTCAATTCTTCTCTCCGACATTGGGGGTGCAGGACCATGGGCGCTTCCTTTCTGGAAGTGAGCTGCTGGCATCTCACACGTTGCCAACTACGGCGCAGCAGGCAAGGTGGTCTGGCAGTCCGATGCTGGAGCTGGGTGGAGTTTCAGAAACCAGCAAAATCAAAATGAGCGGGAATGGCATGAATGTGCCTTGTGTTGGATGTGTGATCATTTGTGGTGTGTTGGGCTTAGAGAAAGTCTAAGCTCTGCTGTTGGTACAGTGCGGCAGGGATCGAATTTCAATGCAATATTAGCCACTTACGGGGCATGATGCACAGAACTAGTTGCTTCCGAATGGCTTGCAATTCAGTGTCCCCGACACACAAATTCATGTTGGTATGTCAAGGGCATGATTGCTTCTTTGCTGCAAAACTGGTGTCAGGCTGAACGAAATCATCCGATTATGTTTCAATATGTGCTACAGTAGGAGGATTCTCAGGAAACTCCCTTTGAACACCGACAGCTGCTCAGTACAGTGCCAGTGCCTTCAGCGATGGCGAAGAGACCTCTGCCGTTGGGTGGGGGCGCTGGGCGGAGGAAAGCAGTTAAGATTGAAGCAGATCACCCTTGGGCTGATAGAATTTTGGAAGAAGCAAGGCTGGGAATGCCCTTTGCACAGTCTTGCTATTTGTGTTGTCCCTATAAACGTTTGTTCTGTTGCTTGGAAAGAAGTTCACATGCCACAAAGTCTTGACCCAAGAAAACACAAGTCACAGAAGACAAACATCATATTTAAAGACAACAAGTCTTGTCCCAAGCCATACTTGTCCAGCTGGGTGCCAGGGCCTTCGACGTTCCTGCTGGATGCCATCCAGTGAAGTTCTGCCTGGAAAAGCAAAGCAAGGAGGTGTGCCCAGCATTGCACGTATGGCTGAACGAGGTTGCCCTTGGGACACTGGCAGATTTGGAGACAATCACAATTCCTGCAAATTGGCTGCAAAGCGTGAGAAGAAACTGGGTGGGTTCTGGTATTAACCTTCTTTCACATTGTTGGGTGAAATACTCTGTTGAATCCAAAGTGATGAGTGAGCACTTGAAGATTAACGTTCAAATTCACAGGTTTAGTGGAATGTTTCACACTTGAATAAGTGGCCCTCGTTTTGATCAAAAGAGTTCTCATGGCCACGTCCTCAAACCTCTCTTCTTTCCTGATCAGTTATGGGCTGCTGAGGGTAGTGGCACTGCAGAGATGATGCGCCCTCCGGTCCTCGCGCTATATCTTCAGCAACCAGCAGATGGACTACCATTGTTGCAAGATTGGCTGACTACAGCAGGGGACATCTACCACACTGGTTTTGAGGGGTGGAGAGAAACCATTGAGGTTAGGTGCAACAGCACATGTCTGGGGCGTCCAATCGAGTATGGGTCTTTGAGGCCAACAAAGGGTGTTGGCCGCGCTTCTGTCATCATGTTTGCGATCCTCTACACCTTCCACGAATTGAAAAACAAACTGTCCAAGGAAGAAACCGATGATTTTGCCAGGCTCAACTTTGGGGCAACTTGCTGTAAAGACTGTTCTGGATGTCTCTCTAGTTCGCTGTGTGGGAGAACATAACGTTGTTGCGCACATTTAACTTTTTAGATCCCCAAACCAACTATCAATGGGTATAGCTGCTGATTATTTATTACCGAACCAGGCCCGTAGTTAGTTGCACTCCCCTATTGCCAACCAGCCCGTTTCTCATCTTATGGCCAGACAAGGGTATCACTGCCCACATTGCAGCAAACTGATGTTCAGCTAATAAATGCAAACTAACTAACAAATGCAAACTAACTAACATTATGTTCTGAAAGCTAGCTTGCAACTGTGCATCTAACTACCAACTAACACCCAGTGAAGTGCATCTACTTACCAGCTAACACCAGTACCAGTGTAGCACATCTAACTACCAACTAACACCCAGTGAAGTGCATCTAGTTACCAACTAACACCCAGTGCAGTGCATCTAACTACCAACTATATAGCACCCAGTGCAAGTAACCACCAACTATCCCAAATTGCATTTGATAGCAAGATAATGCCCAGTGCAACTAACTGCCGGGAATCATTTGGTTCGCCTCTAACCATGATTTTGTAACTTAATTTAAAGGTGACCCTGAGGCTGAAAAGGTCGCCTTCCCCCTAGCCACACAGGCACCGCCAGGCCTTGACCACATCTAGCACCTGAAGCTCCGGGTAAAGAATCTAAAGGCCTTGATATGTTTCCCCTTTGAATTTATCTTCCTCTGATATGTCATGATGATAACCTGTGCCAGATCCGCCAGCCAAAAGGTGAACCTTTCAGGCCCAGGGTCGCCTTATCTTGATTGGTTTCTAACATTTGTAAAAGGTGATGATTTTAATGACCAAGCCTATATTGTGACCAATTCTGCAACTAACAACAAGTCCATGTAACATGGATTGCATCTTACCTTCGCAAGTGCATCCAATTCTGAAACTAACAACAAGTTCATGTAACATGGATTGCATCTTACCTTTGCAAGTGCATGTTACCAGGAGCATGTGATGCAGTTACTCTAAAGGTGATGTTTTTGCTGCTAGGGTCGCCTTGCGGTAGATACTGAAAACGTCGCCTTTTGTTTGGGGTCGAAAAGTTCACCTTCTAGCTGAACCCAAAAGGTCGCCTTCTGGTCTGTCAGGTGGTTGAACTCTCTGTCCACGCTCCGTGTGACTTTGATGGACGGTCCAATGTATTGCTTGGAGTTTCGGCGAATGCAGATCCATGAGCAACAAGCAGAGAAGCAAAAGAAGAATCCGTTGCAGAAGACACTGCTTTTCTCAAGGCGTGCAACATCCATCATGTTGTTGGACTCTCTGCTGCATTGTGCTGATCAAGTATGGAGTCTTTGGGGTCACCTACACCTACCTTCAGTGATTTGTTGAACCCAAGAATGTTTTCAATATGTTTTCTAAGTCCCCTTATTTTTGGGAGAAAGCTTGATGCCTCCTTCTGCCAGGACCCGGACCTGGCAGAACGCGAAGCTTTCCTGCAAGCTGTGGATGAGTACAACAGCTATGGCATTGCACTGCACAATCCCAAGTGGCAAATCGATGAGTGTGCAGCTATCCAAATGTACGGGTTCAAGGCCTGGTTTTGGGGTTCCAATGGTTCCAAGTATCAAGACACTCTCAATGTGCCCTGCTAGGTGGGTGTCAGCAAACCTGTGTGGAAAATGATTGAGAACCACTTGCATGAGCACCGCTTTTCAGAGTCAGGTGGGGGGTGAATCAACTGCTGACATTGACTGCTAGCATCCCTTGGGTGGTGAATCAACTACTTGCTAACATCCCTTAAGTTTGCTCTGTGATTTAAAGTGGCCCCTGTCAGCTTTCAGCGCGCAAACATTGACATCAACTAGATGGCTTCTAGATGGATGCACTGAGGGAATTGACAACCCGATTTGGCACAACATATTGAAGGTTGATGCGATGAAGCAGGAGCTTTTCATGAGCCGAATCATTTTTCTGCACAACCGTGCCTCCAAGCGAAGTGGCAAAGCAGCATCTTGTCGCCTGGCAATTTCTGAATGGTGCAGCGAAGTGGAGCGCATGTGTTTGGCCCATTTCATTCACGAGCAAATGGGGATGGCAGTCAACAGCGATGGTGCTCCGCTGTTTGCAGAATCTGCCAAGTCGAAGGTGCTGAAGCGAACCATTGATGGGCCCCTAGGCTTTTATTAATGCGTCGTGTGTTTTTGGGGGCGTGGTGCCGCTGTGTGGAATCCTCCTGCCCCCACCGAATGGAATACAACTTCAATACTGCCAACAGCTGTGCTTCAGGGACTACACAAATGAGCTCAACGCCCTCCTGACGGTGAAGGATGGTCAGTTCCAAGCCCATCATACAGAGATTTGGACTCTGGGCTCTGCTTTCGTTTCATGATTTTTATATTATGTTGATTTTCGAGTGTGGAAGTAGAGATGTGAGAAGGTATTGACAGCTGATTCCTTGAGGTAACCATAAATCCCCACTTGAAGCCCCGAAAGACTCTGCTCCAGTGTCTTGAAGCGCTGATGAGGAAAGAACACATTGTGACACTTCCTCCAGCTGCACAGTTTGCAACAGTGGATG
Source organism: Nanipora kamurai (assembly GCA_036872915.1). Taxonomy (NCBI): domain Eukaryota; kingdom Metazoa; phylum Cnidaria; class Anthozoa; order Scleralcyonacea; family Helioporidae; genus Nanipora; species Nanipora kamurai. The sequence continues at coordinate 6,218 of JBAHVQ010179431.1, forward strand.
ACAAATTGGAAGAGCTTTCCAAAGATGCTCGCAAGATGGTATTTGATCAAGACTGCTTGAAGCTTACACGTGATGTTGCACAGTTGGGATGCTTGTACCAAGCGGAGGTCAAAAGCGAGAGATCCAACCGCGTTCAACGCGTACTTCATTTGAAGCACCAAAACCGTGTTGGAGCCAGTGCAGTCAAACAGTTTATGGATCTCAACCTGCACTGCGTCGCTGGAAGACCTGGTGAACTAGAAGCTGCCGCCGACAAGGCAGAAACCTCAAACTGAGTTGAATCGTTGACAACGAACGTTAGTATTAAAGAAGTCGGTAAGTTTTTTCCTCCTGTTTGTGCCTTGAGCCTTGAGCGCTATTCAATTACAAAAACATGACTTATGAACTGGCAACATCTTGCAATTTTGGACTTATTGGCCCCCTGCAGTTCATCAATGAACTTTCTGCACACGATCGTTGGTCCGGCAGCATCGTATGGTTGGACTTCACCAAATACGGCAGATTGTCAGGGGGTGACCTCAATGATTGCTGTGATCTATTGGCCATGATCTTGGGGAGGAAACCTCAGAAATCAGTGGGACTGATCATGGCTCCTGATTTGGTATCGGAGAAGGTGCACAACGGTCTCCGTGGGGAGATGCGGAGCTTTGCTGAAAATGTCATGTTTTTTTGCGCCCGTCATTCTATGAAAAGTGTGTGGGTGTGTCTCATCCAAAGCTGTTTTAGGATTGTATCCCGAAGATCAATTTGGAAAACTGTGCCCCAGCCCATCCAAGGAGGATAGAGGACAAACTCGATGCCCTCGGGATCCAGTCACAGCTCGTCATGTTGAGGATGGCTGCAGCGCCCGGTCAGAAACATGTCCCGCTGCAGTTTCCGGGCTGGATTTGCATGGAGGAGTCGTCCATGGCTGACAACATTTGGGGCTCTTCTCAGCTTCTGGCAGACCGGTGCGGTGGAGAAACGTGCACGCGTGGTTTTAAACACCTGAAGCCGGTTATTTGCTTTAGTGTGATGTGTTCATGGAACACTCGCCCCCACCCTGTAGGTGCACACGCTCCAATGCTAGCTGGCTTGCTGAGAGCAACTATGTGGTCCCGGCAGCTGGAAAAGACATGACTCCGTCTTCTGCAGAGACGAGGCCCAATATCATTCCGAAAAATCGTTGGCCTTGTTTTAGAATTGGGTGATTTTTGTTAGTAGATAGACTATGATAGACTCTTGGAGTTAACGTAGCTAGATCCAGCCCCAACCCACATTCCCAAACTGCCCTGGCCTTTCTGGACAGGTCCATGTCAGCCTACCAGGAGAGCGCTCAATACCTGGCTGGCAAGGATGTTGTGGACCAACTCTTGTCCAGCCTCTTTGCAAAGGTGGCCATCCCGGAGGAGGCAGTGGTTGGCCTTTTCAATTTGAGCCCTTACGATGCCTGGTTGGAATTGACTGCTTACCAATGGCCCCGGGCCCACCCGGGCATGTGCATTCCAGTTGTTTCGCTCGGCAAGTCCTTGGGGGTCAATGAATATGTTGAGAGATCAATCGCTTTGAAGCTCATGGAGGACCTGGGCTAAACATGGGCTAAACATATTTAACATATTTAAACATATTTAACATATCTAACATGGGCTAAACAACCATTTACAACGGATCTGACTGACCTGTTTGCAGGAGTGGAAGCGTGGAAACCATTTGATGGGAGAGCGCACTCCCAAGTACAAGCCGGAGTTCGAACCGCCTGAAAAGGTGGAGCTTCAGAAGTTCCCTTTGCAAATCGCAAAGGTCGATACCATTGCTGGCAAGACTGGCTGGGCCAAGTACAAAATCAGTTTGCCCCAAAGCTTTCGTTCCCTGCACTACAGCGATGTTCTCTTTGGACCAGATTGGCGGGAGCTTATTGCAGACTTCGACAAGAAGCCTTTTGGTGGAAAATCACAGCAAGTCTTCGTTTCTGGTAGAGTCATGACCCAACAATTTAGTTTCCCCAACATCCTGATGCTTGTTTTTTGCCAAGGTTTGAAACCAACCTTGTTTCAGATGTGCTCTCTTCATCCGGGGCGCCTGAGAGCCTCCCGGACACCGTCAGCGACAAGCCGGCCTGGGAAGAGCCAACCAATCTTGAAGAGTTGACGAAAATGTACCACATTGAGAACAGGATTGCTGGCCGGGTCGCTGGCACGACACTCTACTTAGTTCAGGCCAGGGCCATCGATGGTCAAATTCGAGAAGTTGCTGATGAAAACGAGAAGTTCAAACTGTTCTTGGTCCCTTGCCTTACTTTTTGCATTGCCTCTGCCAAAAGAAATTTGAATCTCTCTTTGTAGTAGATAAAGTTTCATTTTCGTGTCATTGCACCCAGGGTTAAGCAATCACACTGAATCTGAGGTTGCTCACACACCTGTTGCTGTTCCAATCACAGCTTTCCAGCTGGGCCATGGATCCTCCAAGTTCCCGAAAGCTGACAAGATCTCTACCATGAAGCGGGAGGGCAAAACAGGCAGGGTCACTAGCAGGGTCATGTTCATTCAGACTTCAAGTATACCTGCTGCTTTCTGTCTTGTTTCAGGGTCCTCAACCATCATATTTTTGGCAGTGCAAACTTGCACATGTGCCATTGCAGGGTCCATCCTCCGGTTGACTGCAGTGCAGGATCAAGGTGTTGGGTGTAGTGAATACACAGGCAGGATCCATGGTGCAGCTGGATCAGCTTCTGGCTGAACATGGCTTTAACCAGGACGGATTTGTAACGTTGGCTACTTGATCCATTATAATTTGTAACAGTCGCTGTTTAACATGGCTTAAAGCAACGGCCACCAGATTCCAAATTCCAAATCTTTTCCCAGGACTTTGACAGGGTGGCATCTGCTGACCCCGGAGTACAACAAACCCCTCCAGCTCGTGTTCTGGGCTTACAAATCAAATCGATCATGCTTTCATTGCACTTTTCATTGCTTCAGCAACAACATGTATAGTCCATTCCAATGAGAACTTTGTGTTTTGACATCGTCGCAGCCCAGGTCAGATCTATGTCCCCGCCAGATTCTGCCACACCGGTTCCACCGCCAAAGGATGTAAGAGATGGTGGTGATCTTACGAGTCTCAAGGGCAAAGTGGAGGCGGAGGTGGCAAGAATGGCTGAGGCTTCAGCCACTTCTGAAGGATGCAAGGCTTCACCTTTGCCGATGTCGTCATCTCTCAGCTCTCAAAAGAATGACCCAAAGCTATCTCAATGTGAAGTGGACAGCCTCTCTGCTCAACTTGAAAGCACTTTGCAGGTACGGAGGGGGCGACCAAAGAAAGAGGACAAAGAAGAACCCAAAGATGTTACAAAGGAGGAGAAAGATGAACAGCCGGAGAAGGTTGAGAAGAAAGCAAAGGCAGCAAAGGACACGGAGGAGAACATTGAGAGGACGGAACATGAACAGAGTGCAAAAAATGAGGCGAAGGAGGAAGATGAAAAGACTATGAAAAATGAGATGAAACAGAAGGCTGATGCAAAAAATGAAAAGACAAGCAAGAAGGAGAAGAGCAGGAAAGATGAGGAGAAGAAGGAAACGAAGGAGGACGAGGAACTTGACAAGAAGGCATCCAAGATTGGAGTAAATCGCCTCTTTACGCATCGTGCTCCAAAGTTTGCAGCTGTCAAAAGCAAGGCTAAAGCAAAAGGAAAGTCGAAAGCCAAACAGGTGAAACGAAACAAACATGAAGATGATGATGCAGAAGAAAACCCGCTGGATAGCGAAGAAGACCTTTCTGAAGAATACTCAGCTTGGGAATATGATGATGATGATGATGAGGCCCTCAAACCAAAAGACCTGCGCAAAGAGTTCAAGGCCGCAGCTTTGAAGGAGAAGGGCAAGAAGAAGGCACAAGAAGACGATGAGGAAGATGAAGATGCGCCAAAACAACGGAAGGGCAGCAAGAAGATGAATGGAGAAGGCAAATCGAAATCTGGCAAGTTCAGCGGAACTGGCAAGAAGTCTGACAAGAAGAAGGGGTCAGAGAAGGAGGATAACGAAGACAAGGATTTGAAGAAGAAAGCTGCAAAGAAAGAGAAGCAGGAAAAGGAGGAGGACGATGAGGAATATGAAGATAAGGATTTGAAGAAAAAAGCTGCAAAGAAAAAGAAGGAACAGAACGAGGAGGAGGATGAGGAACATGAAGACAAGGATTTGAAGAAGAAAGCTGCAAAGAAAAAGAAGGAGCAGAAGGAGGAGGAGGATGAAGAATATGAAGACACGGATCTGAAGAAGAAGGCTCCAAAGAAGAAACAGGAGGAGAAGGAGGAGGAGGATGAGGAATATCAGGAAGAACCAAAACCAAAGAGGAAGGCAAAGGAAGACCAGGAAGAAGTGCAATGCAAGGTAAAGGATCAGAAGAAGGAGGACAATGAAGATGAGAAGGCAAATGGCAAGAAGGTCAAGAGTTGCAAGTTCAACGGGACTGACAAGAAGTCAGAGAAGAAGAAGACTGAAGAAGCCAAAACAGGCAAGAAGCGAGCAAAGAAGGAAAAAAACGAGGACGAGGATCAGAAGGAAGCTGCAAAGAAAGGGATCAGCAAGAAGAAGGCTGAGGCAGATGAAGAACAAGAAGTAGTAGATAAAAACATGTTCACTGGCAAGGAGAAAAAGGAAAAGGACGATGATGCGGAGGAGGAGGAGGAGGAGAACGAGGAACAAGACCCCAGCATCGCCAAGAGTACAGAGAAGGATGATGACAGCGACAAAGAAGAGGAGGAAGAAGCAACACCAAAGGTGAAGGACAGCAAAAAGAAGGGAGAAGGTGAAGATGAGAATGCTGCTGACAAGAAGTCCTTGAGCGGAACTGGCAAGAAGTATGCAAAGAAGACCAGTAATGGGGACGACGATGTGAAGAAAAAGAAGAAGGCTGCAAAGGAAGAGGAGGAGGAACATGAGATGGAACATGAGGAGGAAGAGGGTGATGATGTGGAAGATGAAGATGTGCCAAAAAGGGTGAATGGCAGCAATGCCAAGGATTCCCAATCTAGCAAGTTCAACGGAACTGGCAAGAAGTCTGACAAGAAGAGATCAAAGAAGGATGATGACGAACACAAGGATTTGAAGAAGAAAGCTGCAGCGAAAGAGATGGAGGAGAAGGAGGAGGAATATGAAGACAAGGATCTGAAGAAGAAGGCTGCAAAGAAAGAGAAGGAGGAGGAGGAGGATGAGGAACATGAGGCAGAACCAAAGAGGAAGGCAAAGGAAGACCAGGAAGAAGTGCAGCGCAAGGTAAAGGGCAAGAAGAAGGAAGACAATGAAGATGAGAAGGCAAATGGCAAGAAGGTCAAGAGTGGCAAGTTCAACGGGACTGACAAGAAGTCAGAGAAGAAGAAGACTGAAGAAGCCAAAACAGGCAAGAAGCGAGCAAAAAAGGAGGACGGCGAGGATGAGGATCAGAAGAAGAAAGCTGCAAAGAAATTGAAAACACACAAGGATGACGAACAGGAGAGCGATGAACGAGAGGAAGATGAGCGCAGCTCAAATGAAGGTGAGGCAAGCAATGACGAGTCGGAGCCGGAAGAGAAGAAAAAGGTGAAAGGCAAGAAACGCAAGAGCCAGGCCACACTTCTAGTTTTGGTAGTTTTGGTTTTGGGTCAGGAATTGCATTGGGACCTCGTTGAATCCCTTGACTCGTTTCACTCTTTTCCAGGGTGATGTGATGAGGGATGCCTATCACGACTTCGTCAAGACCAACATGGCATTGGTGAAAGATGAGAATCCTACTATGTCTGGCCGGGATGTCTTGAAAACTGTGAGGGATATGTTGGAGTCCCAGCCATGAGATTCAATTCCATTCAATTCCAACGTCCAAATCAAAAAACACTGATCAAACATGATGTTCAAATCCAATCGCTCTAAACCAGTGGTTTTCATTTTGGTGCTCAGGTGGAAGGTGTCTGAGATCCGCACCAATTGCATCCGGAACATGACACCGACCCAGCGAACTCGAAGACGCCTGAACAATGTGTGAGCTGTAGATGATCCTGAGATTTTGTTGGGGCTGCACCAGAAAGTATCTGCCCTTGGAAAAGCACCTACTCGGGTTTGTATGTTGTTTTTGATGTTGGGACCCTGCAAACCCTAGTGCAAGACTCTGGTTGATTGTGGCTGGGTGGAAGTGTACGGGGCAGTGCTATTGGTGCTTTGAGTTTAAAAGCCAACATCAGCGGAGATGGCTGTGAGGTGGCTGCCAATAGTCTTCTAGGATTCATGGCAGTGTGAACACTGCTCATGCGGGGGTTTCGAACATCATCTGGCAGCTTGAGAAATGAAATACGTTGCAGCTTTCATATATAGTCTTTCATATGAACAAAGGCTTGGTTAGCTGCCGCACTGAAACAATTTTTGACTTACAGTAATCATTTGGATCCTCTCGAACTGGTGAGCAGGTGAGCTGGAGTATATGAAGGTCTGCGCTTTCCATAGCGATCTGGACAGAGTCATTTTGGAAATGCCCAATGAGTCTGGGAAAGGGACGACAGACTCAGATATCTCATCCATACGTGCACTACTCCACGAGATGGAACAGGAGGAGGTGGTGGATTGCACGATCAACCTGCATGAGTTGAGCCGCCCCCCAGCCTGTGGTGATGGAGCTGCTGCTGCTGACAGCTGAAGCCTAAGTCTGTTTCGTTCAGTCTCTCTACCACTCCACAAAGTCCATCCCCAAGATTTGTTTTTCTTTAATCTTCCTAATCGCCCCCAGCCTAGGTTCAGACTTCTTCGAAATCAAGCCGAAGCCGACACCGATCTACTTTCAATGGTCCCCGCCAGCACTCACCAGCTCTTGCAAATACACTTCGTTGGCCAACGTGTTCACAGAGAAGGTGTGAGCGTCAATTCAAACAGCAACTTGTTTTTGGAGTCTTTATATTATACTTCAATTGTGCCAGGCTTTGGCAGCTTCACGAATGCTACACACTGTGTGGCGAATGGCATACTTGAAGGAAGCCAACGCGGCTTTGCTGCAACATGTGTTTGGAAGATTCAAGATTATTTTTATCTCTGGTTCAAGACTCTGAAGCTGGCTGAGCACTGAGGAGCTAACGCCTCGATGCTCGGTGGCAAGACTTGAAACGTGGTGGCCTCAAAGATTGATTTGAATCCATCACTGCAGATCTGAGGAAAACCGCTATATTTTATCCGTGGATCCAAAGACCTTGCATTGGATGCTGACCAAGCGATCCGCTTGGTGTGATTTTACGATGTTGTATAGAGTCTGGGTCCTGGGTGTCCCAAGTTTGTTGGCAGAAAGTTGGATGTACACAAATATCTCACCATCATCAAGATCATCAAGTTGAATCAACTGTCCCTTACTGTAGTTTGATTGGAGGCACCCAGGATGTGAATCCTTTCAGTTGAAGGCTGCTAAGGGCGGAGCTCGAGCAATCAGGCTGTGCAAACATGGTGGGTTCTCACCGTCGCTCAGTGTCCGCTTGCTTTAGCATCACTTAATTTAGATAGCATAAAACTAAGAGTGGGATCTTTGGATGGAATATCTGCAAGTCTTCTTTGCACATTCACCTTGTTACAAATCTGTCTTGAAAGGCTGCTTTGAATTGACAGTTCTTGCATTGATGGATGTCAGAGCCTTTTCCAGGCCGCGCGGTGTTTTAAAAAAAACAAGACACAGCATCATCTAGCACATCTAAACTCTCCAGTGCCAAGGGTCTGACAGGGGCGACTCACTCCGGCATGGGCCACCCGTGTTCATGATGAAGGACCGAGCGCATGCTTGATGAACATGGATGAACAGTGTGAACCTTTCGTGAACCTTTCGATGAAACAGGATGCTTAGTGATACCGGGTTCACATTGATGCAAGTCGTGATAGAGTGATAGAACTACTGTATAGACATCTCCTCAGCAATATACATGCTGCAGGGTCCAGGCGCCAGCATACACATGCTAAGTATAATGACTTGTTGTTGCCCCGTACTGCCATTTGCTGGCAGGTCTTTTTATTTCACCGCTTCTGCCTCTTCAGATTTTGACCTCGGTCGAGCCTTGGCCTCATCTTGGAATGAAAAACTGTCAAAAGCAATCTTCCAAGGTTTGAGCTAGTTGAACTTTGGAAATGTCTCGGGAGAGCTGAGCGATGGTGTTGATAGTGGTGGGGATTGCTGGGTGCGCCGGGGATTGCCGGGTGAGCCGGGGATTGCCGGGTGCGCCGGGGATTGCCGGGTGAGCTGGGGATTGCCGGGTGCACCGGGGATTGCCGGGTGCGCCGGGGGGGATTGCCGGGGATTGCCGGGCTCGCCGGGGATTGCCGGGATTGCCGGGCGCGCCGGGATTGCCGGGGATTGCCGGGTGCGCCGGGGATTGCCGGGTGTGCCGGGGATTGCCGGGTGCACGGTGGATTGCTGGGTGTGCTGTAGATTGCTGGGCGCTGAGACAATATTTATTATTTATAAAATTAAATTAATGCATTACACGCAGGTGACTCACGCATGAACTACAAACATGAACGCAGTGCGTGCGCACATGTCTGCTGCAAGCACGCACTCTAAGGACCATATTTGTCATCAGCAATTCCAACCAGTCAGCGTTGAAAAATTGCGGAGCGGCAGAACAATGGGCACAGTGCGTTCAGTTTACCATTTTCACTTTGCAACCACTTTGAAACACGGTGTCGCCACTGCAATTTGGTGGACTTGATTTTTGCTGAGGCTGAAACTATGGCCACCGAAGCTTGCCAAACCCAGAGGACTTACAGTAGACTTCAACACATGGAATGGCCTTGGTAAACCATTTCTTTTTGCTCCAGGAAGTGGAAACTTTATGCTTTAACACCATGTTCAAAAGGCGAGGAGGGGGGAGCGGTGCTTTGACTTCTCCAGGCTTTTTGCATGAATGCTATGGCCTTCACAATGTTTGATGTCAAGAACCCTGATGTTTGCAAGAACAGCGTTATCTTATAATCTTTTGAAGTGCACTATGCTTTTTCCGCATCCTCTCCCAGTATATTCGACGAGTATAATATTTAGTATCGTAATACTCATCACCAGCTGATCAGCACCAAAACCCCCGGAGCTACATGAAACCGCCTCCAGGTCATGTGAACGAATTCGATTTCGTCAGTTGGTTGCAGGCGGAGGGAGGGGGCATTGGCACATCATGGCACCCAGAAAAAATGAAGTTTGAGCTATGAACGGGGCGCTCCTGGCAGCGCTACGAACGTAACAAGAAGCTGACCGAACGTGACTTCGAACCGATGTAGACGGGACGATAGCCTGGGACGGGACGATAGCCTTGTAGCCAGTCAGGTCGTCGTTGTCTGACATTTGAGCCCAACCCTTCACACCGTTTCAGCCCCCAACCCTTCGGCCCTTCGGTTTGCGTCGATCCGAACAATCGGTTGGACAGAGAAACCGTCGTCGCAGGTCAAAGACTTCGCGCAGAGGTGACCGATGGGATTGACGTGGATTCACCTGGGTTGATGGGATATTCTGTGGTGAAGTTGTCCCAGAGGGTTTCCAAAATTGGTCGCAAGTCGCAATCAGGCTGTGCGAAGGCTGCTAAAGGCAGAGCTCGAGCAATCAGGCTGTGCAAACATGGTGGGTTCTCACCGTCGCTCAGTGTCCGATTGCTTTAGCATCACTTAATTTAGATAGCATAAAACTAAGAGTGGTATCTTTGGATGAAATATCTGCAAGTCTCTCTTTGCACATTCACTTTTCATGATGAAGGACCGAGCACATGTTTGACGTGAACCTTTCGATGAAAGAGGATGCTTAGTGATACCAGGTTCACATTGATGCAAGTCAAGTCGTGATAGAGTAACTATAGACATCTCCTCAGCAATATACATGCTGTACACATGCTAAGTATAATGACTTGTTGCCGCCCCGTACTGCCATTTGCTGGCAGGTCTTTTTATTTCACCACTTCAGCCTCTTCAGATTTTGACCTCGGTCAAGCCTTGGCCTCATCTTGGAATGAACAACTATCAAAAAAACAATCTTGCAAGGTTTGAGCTAGTTGAACTTTGGAAATGTCTCGGGAGAGCCGAGCGATGGTGTTGATAGTTGTGGGGATTGCCGGGTGCGCCGGGGATTGCCGGGGATTGCCGGGTGCGCCGGGGATTGCCGGGGATTGCCGGGCGCGCGGGGGATTGCCGGGCTCGCCGGGGATTGCCGGGGATTGCCGGGTGCGCCGGGGATTGCCGGGTGTGCCGGGGATAGCGGAGTGCACGGTGGATTGCTGGGTGTGCTGTAGATTGCTGGGCGCTGACAAAATTATATTAAATGTGTCACACGTAGGTGACTCGCGCATGAACTACAAACATGAACGCAGTGCGTGCGCACATGTCTGCTGCAAGCACGCACTCTAGGGACCGTATTTGTCATCAGCAATTCCAACCAGTCAGCATTGAAAAATTGCGGAGCGGCAGAACAATGGGCACAGTGCGTTCAGTTTACCATTTTCACTTTGCAACCACTTTGAAA
>JBAHVQ010179442.1:0-16680 GCA_036872915.1 Nanipora kamurai
ATCTTTCAGATTGACCCTTGGGGAACTGTAATCTTGAAAATTCGCATGTTCGTAGCACAACTTCGTTATTAGACTCTCGACAACGAAGCTTTTCTTGAGCAATGAAAGCATAACAATATTGCCGCAAAAGTGACATTTCCTCAGAAATATGTTCTCCTTGGTTGTCTTTTTGAAAGATTACAACGAGCTTCCCAAGTACATTGACATTTTGAAAACCTTCCATGTTGAAGACAATTAGTAAGCCTTTTACTCAGCGAATTCACAATGACAAGTATTGAATGTTTAGTATTGTGCAACGAAAATAGAGCCACCGTGGCTCACATGATTACAACTCACCCTGTGATTGGTTTGCAACGCTGCACCGTGACTGATCGTGGCTAAAAATTACTACATTTAGTAACTATTGCAAAATTTTATGCACGCTGACCGTGGCTTTTCATGGCTGTGATCGCAGGCATCGAATTTATGACTGTTTTCCAAGCAGTTTCGGCAGTATCTTGCACGTTCTCGGCAAATGTTTCACTGCACAAATTAATTATAATATGAAAAAGTAGGGAATACATTTCGGCGGTTTTTCCTGTTTTTAATTTCGCACAAATCCGCCTTAATATGGAAAATGAAAGAAAGATATGAATAAATTTGTTTGGTATACATCTATATCTGTTGTATTTAAGATAAAATAATTTTAATTTTAATTTAAATTTTAAATAACAAACCAACCCCAATAATTAATATCCTAAGTGGAAAAAATCTAACTGTGGCTTAAGCCACTTTCGCCACGGCCTGGATCCGCCCCTGATGAATGCTTTACAGACCTGTTGGAAGAATTTACAAATGTGATGCGTGAGAGCACATCAAAGTCGTTCGAATGACAGTTGTCACTGATTTGCAGTCAAACATGATAAGCTGAGTGTCTGACTGCTAATTTGTGTGACCTTGCATTTTAAACTTGACTTCGTCTTGTTTTGGACTTCCTCTGCCATTGCCTCTGTTCTCTACAATGAATCGTACCACATTCCTGAACCCACTTTGAAATAAGTGAAGCACAGTGTCAGCCCTGTTATTTGTGCAACAGTGCAAGTAGACAACCATTTGGGTGAAACCATCAATACAACCATGGATTACAAATATTTGTACTATCAGCTTGTGATTTGAATCAATATGCCATAGGTAAGTAGGACCTTGTCCATTGTATGCACATGGACAGATTGCATATTGCTAGAGTAGAATAATGATGTAGTTGCTACTCCGAGTGACGAACCATACCGGACAAGTAGAGAAAACTCTACTTGGCCTGGCAGGGATTCGAACCTGCAACCTTCAGTTACTAGATGCTCTACTGACTGACAGCTTTTGATATTTCGAAACACATTCAAATCCAGTCTGACTTTGAATGGCTAGAGTAGAATGAACTCTGGTGAAGAATAATGATGTAGTAGACCTGCGGCTCAGCTGGTAGAGCGTCAGACTAGTAACCAAAGGTCATGGGTATGAATCCCTGCCTGGCCAAGTAGAGTTTTCTCTATCATTATTCTTCACCCGAGTTCATTCTTCCACTCTAGCCATTTAAAATCAGATTGGATTTAAATGTCCCGATATGGAAGAAACCAGAATGTGTTTTGAAATATCAAGAGCCGAAGTAACATCAATTTGGCGACCAGCTCCCAACTTGACCTGTGGCTCAGTTGGCAGAGCGTCGGACTAGTAAACCGAAGGTCGCGGGTTCGAATCCCTGCCGGGCCAAGTAGAGTTTTCTCTACTTGTCCGGTATGGTTCGTCACTCGGAGTAGCACCTACATCATTATGCTTAATTTGGTATAACTTTTGTTAAAAACCAGAACACTATGTAAACCGATATGTTTTCAGAATGCACATGGTGAGATCTGCTCAAATATCAACTCAAATCCTAATTTTAATTATTCGTTTCGAAATTACGTCAATTTTCCTGATTTAATTAGCGATTTCTCATAACCAAACGCTATGAATCTGCTGTAATGTCTTAGCTAGACTAATTCCAACTAGCTTACAGCATGATCAATCAAATTTATCTGCAATAATAGAACTGAATAAAGTAACAGATGTAACTCAGTGTAAAACAAAACAGTGCTATTGCAAGTTTAGTATTTAGTCGGCATTCCCTTCGATTTAACCACAGCTTTACTCCGACGTGGCATGCCCTCAGCAAGTTGTGTATATATCATCCAGAAATTGACTGCCATCCATGTTTTAGTACGTCTAAAAGTTCATCTTCGTTGTATGGCTTGCAATCTTTTGTTAATTGGTTCAGTCCATAAATTTTCGATGGATTTTTATTGGGTGATTATGCAGCCATTTCATCACATGAATTTTTAGTTTCTGGGAAAACTTGTAACGACTCGACTGGTGTGTTTCGAATCATTGTGATGCTGAAACAGAAAACCTTCTGGGCACATTCGGTTGGCAGATTAAGATGATGAATTCGATACTGTACTCTGGTAAGAACCCATTTAAGCATACCAAGAATCTCATGATTACGTTCAAGTTTGACCAAGGTTTTTGAGTGTGGACATCTTTAACTCTCTTTTCGTCCATTAACTAATATCAAACAGATGTCACCAAAACGCTCAAAAATTATGGATCTAACTCATCTTTTGGTAAAATACCGAATGAGCTTTAGCTTTTTATTCTCATATTGCGGAATAACTCATATGATTGATAAATTTTTGGGCGAATTGGAATGAGTCCAGTTAAGATATTACAGCAGATTCACTGCATTTGTTTGTGAGATATTGTAAGTAAATCGGAAAAAACTGATGTAATCTATCTAGAAGCAGATGATGAAAATAAGGATTTGATTTAATATTTCAGCAGATCTCGCCGCGTGCATTCTAAAAACACATCGTTTTACAATGTATTCTGTTCTTTAGCAAAACTTATACCAAATTAAGCATATTTTCGAGGATGGCCTCTTTTTTCCTCCCCCTGTACATAAAAATAAAAAATGTATGCATATAAATCCAAGAAACATACTTGTAATCATCGGAAACAAATCACATTTAATTACAGATGTAATTAAAGATTTTCAGTACAGACGTGAGGTATCATCGGAGGTCTTATTTGCCGGTAGAAGTTTAAAAGTAGACAGCCGAATGAAAAGATAAAGTAATAAACAAGCACGTAAAGTTTGGACACTGAATAAATTACATAGCATTTTCCCATCAAATATATAGTTTTTCAACCTAGCTAAAGAGTGCACGGCACAAGTATGATTGCGCTTGCGTTATTTAAATTTGACCTTTTACAATTATGTCGTGGGGATTCCACCGAGCAGAATGTATTACAAACACAAGAAATGCGATGTTTGCAACTGTCCATGTAGCTTTTAAAGAGACCGTATCCACGTTATACACGATGTGCATCTGAGGGCTTTAAATTTACCATGAACGATGTATGGCTGTTTGTCAAGCTGATTTCCTGCCGTAATGGTTTGATAGAGCTCTAGCGATTGAGCTACGAAAACTGTTTGGAGAACTAAAGTATAGGTTCGACATATATGCTGGCCCTGTGGCTTCCACGATATGTTGATGTTAACGATGGCGATGCGGAATGTTTTCGAAGAGGTGCATGTGAAAGCTTGGTGTTATCACGCATGAAATGTGGACGTTTACCATATTTCCTGCCTAAAAATCTTCTGAGCTCTCTTGAAAAGCTTTTTGAAGATTAATTAATCAGCCATTATTCATACTGCACTTGCATGGCAGGCTTGCCTTCTTTGTTCCCACTTGCGCACGTCATACGGATTAAAGGTATACTTTTGCTTCAATAAGAGGATGTTTGATACTAGGTTTTCATTTATTTTGACCTATATTTAAAGTTATTGAAGGGTTAATTTTTTAGGTATTGACGATAGCATCGTGTAATTTTTGTGAAATACAACCACACCAATGTATTAATTAATGTCATGTACAATATCGTAATTCTTACCGGAAATCTTCAATATCAATAAGTTAGTGATCCGGCATTGATGCTTTATCGGTACAGGCTCCATCAAGTAATGCCTTCTAAAAGATGTGCAGCATGATCACTTCAGCACTGAGCCCCTACGAATGTCCGAAACCGCCCATGTTTGTCAGTGTCAATAATCAATGTCTCCTAAAAAGCCCCTTATAGTCTTGGATAATGAAAATATGGCATGACATTATACAGTAATACATGCATTGTAATACAACCACACGGTTGTATTTCACAAATATTTCGCGATCCTATCGTGAATATGAAATATAACAATCCGACAATAACAACTTCGTAATCCGACAATAACAACATGGGTAAAAACTAATGAAAACCAATTGTTTAAAATCCAACCTCATATTGAAGCAAACCACGATTATAAAAAGTATGAAAATTTACAGCTATGTGTAATACTCTCTAAGATAGCGCACACACGATCGTGATCAACTAACATTCACGTCCTAAAAGCACATTTTCATCAAGTGAAGCCGATTCCGTATCATATGAGTTGTTTTCTAACTTCGCACGCAGGATAACACCATCCAATTACAAGCGATGGCACACGTGGTCCAGGTAGGTATATCTGATAGTAGAGAACGGAACACTGTGGATGACAAATAATTGCAAAGCACACAGGGGTTCTCGGATGTACATGGGACCTCTGGGGAGTTTAAGGGGGTTCAACAGAGGTCATGGAAGTGCATGGGAGTACATAAGAGGTTTAGGGTGTACATGGGAATTCCAGGGAGTACATGGGAATTCCAGGGAATACCTGGGAATATATGACAACAAATGGAAATACATGGGAATACGTGGGAAGTTCAGGGAGTACATGGGGACACTCTGGAGTCCACGGAAATATGTGAAGAATAGACGTATTTATGTAGTAGTTCATGGGGCTGCATATCATTTTATGATACTCTTTAAATAAAGGCTACTTTGGAATAATGAATTCTGATTTCACTTGATTTACTTAGAGTTCATTTGCATTTTATTGTCTCAATTTCGGTGTAGGGGGTTTGTATTTATGCCGGTAGTTCGCTGACATTGCTGTTGATCATTTTAGTCCTTTGGACTTCATTTGGAGCTCACTTTTGTCAACACGTCGAATATAAAAATCTCCTGAAACAAGACAATTCTCCATGATTACACTTATTTGCGAATTTGGTAAATTGTATAATTATTCGATGCCTCGTCCTCACGTTTTTTCGTCTGTTACTATTTATATAGGCTTGGATGTACGGTATAGCAGGAGAAATTTTAACAGAAAGGTTGCGAAAAAGAGCTTTTAAATCCATGGTTCGTCAAGTAAGTATAATAAACCTCTTCCTAATGTATCTAAATTAGCCTTTCTGGTCTCACTAGGAAGCAAGGTGTTTTTAATTGTTCTAATATCCACAGTGTTTGATTGCCCTGAATTACTTTGGCATTTGACATCTTAAATGTGTGAAAATGACGAGAACAGAAAAATTTTCCAAAAGTTAATTTAAAGAACTCCAATTTTATGTTAATTTAACCCCTTCCTGACCGGGGACGTTCCCCTTGACGAGTAAAATCGTCTGGCGTTAGCCATAGTAAACTACTAAAGTCTCCAGTGGTCGCTGAAGACCACCACGGTCAGGAAGGAGTTAAAACGCCATTTTCCTCGCATGACTTTTGATATAAAGCCTAAGAAACGGACATAACTATTCTCACTTAATGCGGCGAATCAATTCTCATGACATTTTGGTCCATCATTTTGTGAAGTAATACTTGGTCTTAGTTAAAGAATTGCTCATGTGTTAAGTGATTATATCGAGGATCTGGAACTAAAGACTAGCCTTAAATATTCTAAAAAGCGTCAGTTTGTGGTAAATCAGTTAGCTTAATGTGAAGAGACTGGAAATGAGGTTGAGGAAGGAAGTATGACGATCTTTGGCCACGAAGCTTGCAAGCATAAGTTTGCGAGTAATTTGATCGAAGTGTTTACTGCTTCAGGTATCCTATCACGTATAATAGTGTTTCTAAAGAGTTTAATACAATCTGCCACAGACCTGGTTTTTGATAAATTTAGACAAGGGTGAATAAATACATGTTTATAGTATGTTGAAGTGTCCCCTGATTTGTGTCTAACTGAATGTAATTATAATTCTTGTAATAATATGTTCTTCGAAGTCAATGACACAGGATAAGTAGCTGAAGTAGTAGAAAATTTATTTTAGCAGGGTAGCCCATTCAGCACGAGGCTGGTATCCAAAGGGGCCCAGACACAATATCTTTAAAGACCCAAGTGAGAAGTTCTTGACGTTGGTACATGCATGAAATAATACACCGTGCATATTGAGATCGGTGACGGATCCAGGAGAGGCCAGAAAACCATACCCTAATATCCCCAAAGGTCCTTTTGTTCCCCTAAACGCAAAAAACGTGTGGGATTAAAGTGCTAAACGGGGCATGTAGAACTGAAATTAGAAAGTTGTTTCTCCTCACAAACCCGAACTTTAATTCTAGGTCCACGGTCAAATCGTCATTGTTTGTCCCGAGCGTTATTAGCGAAATTAGAGCTCAAATTAGTTGGGTCCACCCCAAGTTTTGCGCTTGACTTAACTATTTCGATTTTTCGGTGACTAACTTGAAAAAGGTATGTCTCCTAATGTAATTAACTAAATGTTGGAAATTGCACTAAGGAGGTCTTATGCGAAATGACTTCATGCTTTTGCTTTCACCACCAAGCCTCTTTCTAAATAGTCAGAGTGTATTTCCATACTATTTATCTGTTCTGTGAGTCTAAATTTTGTGCATAAGTAATATTATCGTGATCAATAAGTGCTTCACTCAGGAGGAAGAACGCAAGTATTTCCTCGTAATGAATAAACCTTAAAAACTTCTCAAGTGTTATGGTTTACGGCGCAAATACATCGACAGAAAACTTAACATTTGACTACGAGTACAACCACGAGTTCAATCCGCGCCCAAAAAGCCGAATCGAGGTTGTTACTTCAGTTGTCAACACCCACGACGAGTATTTCTTTGGTAACCGTTTTCTTTCGTGAACTTTTGTCCTCGACAAAAACAATTAAAACGAATCAACTTCCTTAAGAAAATGAAAATCATGTTTTTTACATTCTAAAAGAAGATGGTATGGCAGGTTTTCCCATTCGAAAAGAAAAAAAAGCTTTGCTGAAAAATAAACTTTTATGAACGTAAATTTTCCGTCGAAAAGGCCTCTATATAGCATTGAATAAGGTTGAACCATGCCAAAAAAATGCCTTTTCTACCCATCATTAAATTAGTTATTATTACAATTATATCATTATATCTCTTTTCAAGAAATTGATGAAATAGATCTCCGCACTTACAATGTTGAAAGTTACATTTTTCCTTTATGCATTGTTACCATTCATTGCTTTGACATGTATCCTAGCGTAATTTTAGACCATATTAGCAATTAGCTTTGTTGGTTAGGATAATAGGAATTTCTGACTTTTTTTTTGTTTAGGATACAACTTATTTTGACGACCCCTATCATACTACAGGAGCTCTAACAGCAAACTTGGCCACACATGCCTCAGAAGTTCAAGGGGTAAGTTAGGATTGTCATCATCCAAACACGTGGGATGTTACGAGGCCTTAGAAAAGTGTAAAAACAGATACGAGCCAGTAGGCCACCGGTTTTAGCATTTCAAATGTCGAGCACACAGTACCAAACAAGGAAATCCAATTGGCATTTCTTTTTATAAAATAACGGCAGATAAGAGGAGAAAGAGGTTTGAAACGGCGATATGTCGATCTTATTGCCAAGTCATCTTCACACTGAGTCACTCAGTCTGAAAATGACTTAACTTGAATTTCGTAGTCTTCAAATATATAAGCATAATCTACGTATGTCTTTAACTTCGGAGATCGGTTGTCTGAAGCCCAGATTGCTTATCTGGGGATACGTCCGAACAAGTGAACAAGTTTCTGAAAAGAGAACTTAAGAGGCAGTCTCTCTAAAAACCGCCCGCTGATATCCGGGTCGAAAAGTCTATTTCCCTTATATTTTCACCATGAACTAGACATCGGTTAGTAACTACATAACCGGTTTTACCGGCTTTAATTTTTCCCTAGTTTTGCCTCTTATTTAGATTAGAGCTCTGACTGACGCCTCTTCCGCAGCTAGAAATGAAGCGTTATTTCACCTTGAATGCAAACGAATTTGTTGGGATAAAAAGTTTACCAAATGAACCCCATTTTCGACCACAGGATTACTTTCATTATCTTAACAGACTTTTCTTGTTCCTAATAGTTACATGTAATTTTGAGTTACTGAACAAGGCAGAGGTACAAACATTACGACAGGTTGCTAGAAATTACCCGAAGCTTAGCAACAATTTCTCAAAAGTGGCACCAACCTGCGGACTTGAGAAGCGAATAATTAAGGAGTATGATGACTAATCGTAGGACATCTGCAAAAAAAAATCGTCTACAACGCACATCTTCGACAGAAAAAAAATTTAAATATGCGCTGTTTTTATCTGTTTTGTCTAGCTGCTCCTATTCCACTATAGTTTTGCAAGTCCGACAGTCGTTTCATTGACTGCCCGTTTTATTATAAACAACGTTGGAAAAAAGAGTATTGTTGTAGAAAGCAGGCGATTATGCAACATCGGTGATGGCCAGTCCGGCAATCACAGCGGGTACCGTTGCAATAGAACAAACAAGGTCATTATCTTAATAACGTCGATAACTGTACCGCTTAAAGTTAGTGCCTGCTCAGTCAACGAATTCAACATAAGTATATTTAACTTAAACGTAAAATACGGAGTTCCGATTTATAAAACGCGTCTCCAAGAAGATCTAGCTTATCTCCAAGAAGATCTCACGATTGGTTTGACGAGATGTGAGTTATTTCGATTAATATAAGCAAATCTTTCACTTCCTCCAAGCAACCAAAGCTACTTTTAGATCGGCTGGTACAATATTATTAATCAGCATTTAACAATACAAAAAAATAACTTAGCTACAAACTTGAGTTAAACTCATCCAACTTTACCTTAAAAGTTGAATTGCTTCCAGATAGGTAGAACCGGAGTAGTTTTGCTTACAGTTACAGAGCGAAGTCTTACCACGTTTAACGAAAAGGGCCAAACCTACGGCTTGGTTCAACTAAAGATGTTTATTTGTTTGGTAATATAAAGACAGCTTTTCAGCCTCCAATAAATTAGGGTAACAAATACCAGAAAAAAGTAAATATATTTGTAATGAAGAATTTATTTCACCTACACAACAGAAATGCTCAGTTTAGATTGTAATGTCGTGTCTGTGAATTTATGCACTTGTCAATACAGTGAAGTAAAGATGATGCGAGACTATTCTTAGTTTCTGTAGCAGCCGATAAGCTATTGATAAAGTTCTGTTTAATGTCTCAAAGCGAGAAATAGAAAACTGTTGTTTCCAATCACACTTGAGCTGGTTTTCATATGACGAAAGCTGAGGAGTCAGGCATTGTAAACATTACCAAATGTATCGAGGGCGTGCAAACACATCTCAGGAGCTGTCACTTCTCAAGACGTGACATTAGTGAGAGAGCTGGTCAGTTCAGTGTTTATCAGGAGGAAATGGAAAACGTCACAGTTTGCCAAATATACGACGACAACTTTGGAAGATATTTCGGACCTCTCCGCGCTTGCCAGTATCTCGTTCATATGATAATTGATCAATAATTCGCAAATACCGTCTCCTGAGATTGTGTCAAGTTATATGGAACTTTACTTCAGGCTGGGTCTTGTAAATATTCTCCGTCATTTTTTTCACGTGGAGTAGCAATTCGTAGCAGAAAATACTTTTTATCCCGACTTTTGCTAGACGAAAAGTCTAAAACATGTTCAGTAAGTGGTAGGGTATAAGAATGAAAGCTCAGTAATTTCAAACCGGAGGGGATGTTATTGGGTAGAAAGATGTAGATTAAGGGCGCAGTAACAGTTGTGCGAGTCAGCTGTGAAATCTCACAATATTCCCGCATACCCACCTACTTTTCAGTTGTTTAGTAGATTCTTAGAAAATGAATCTTCTCATATTATTCTTTCTGCACTTAATAATTTTCGACAACAATTTAAGCGAAAATAATTGTGGAGAGCAATTTCTTTCTTAATTGAAAACTGTTTGCTTTCATTTTTTTTCCTTATTTACCATCCTAAAACTACGTATTTTATTTACTTAATCAATCAAATAATAATTCTCTCATTAGCTATGTATGTCATATATCAATATATGTGCTCTACTAATAAATTATTTTGACCTTTTCAGTATAATAGCAATATGTACACAGCATATCCATTTTCGCAGAGGAACCATAAATATAGAGCAGTGACATCGTTAGTTAGCGACTGATTAAATTAAATGGTGATTTTCAATCTCGATAGCTTGACCGAAATCGTGGGCCAAGCTCACGAAGAAATCCCCGGAAACGGTTATGTCTGTTATGATATTAAAGCAGAGTGCTGCGTCGGCAGTATTGAATAGCTTGTAGATAATCAAAAGGGTTAGGAAACGGCCGGAACTTAAGGCCCCGTTTACACTATAACGCTACGCAAGAGAAAGAGAAAGAACACATCAGATTCTGCGGATATTTCGAGTTCAACAACGAGTAAAAAGGCGAAAGAAAAGCAATTTTCATGGACAGATGGGGAAATTGAGCTTTTAATTGAAAGTGGGAAAGATTACAAAGCAAAACAAGAATACGAAGGTATTGATTGGACGAGTGTACGAACACGATTCGAAGACATTCGCGATTTGTTTGTGAAATCCTATCCATGAACATCAGACGACGAATACCCTGATTCTGAATAAACCGACGTATTTTCGAAGGATCGAATACTTGTGAAACTCAAGACAATTCGGTTGAATTTTAAGAAAGCGCGGGACTCGGGAAGGGTTAGTGGTGGTGGCAGGGTTGTTGCTTGCTTTTACGATTTATGCCGTCAAATCTTGGATATTCGTGCTAATTTCCAATCATTTATATAAATACCTGCGAAAAGGGACTGCCTAAATATAACAGTCAACGATGGCGCAATGATGTATGATACCGGCTTGAGAACTTTTGCCGGTATGTTGTCCATACCGGTTGCTTTAGAAGCTTTAAGATTTCGGAGATGCAAGGCAACATTGCTTACACTGATATCGGAAAAATAAAAACGAGTCCCTGGGCAATGATCATAGGAAATCGGGTCATCACCCACATTATTATAAATTTGGTCAGACTCAGCAGCTAATTTCATTCCTACACTTGTAAAATAATCATTAAAAGATTCGGCAATAATTTTATCATCTGAGACAAGTGAATCACCAATTTGAAGCTCTTTTACGCTAGTCGATTTACGCTTCCGTCCCGAAATGGTATTTATCAATAACCAAGTTTTTTTAACATTTTAAGATGATACACTATCCTCAATTTTCTCACAGAAATATTTAGATTTTGCTTTACGGATCTCAACGTTCACTTTATTTCGCTCAGATTTACACAACAACCATTGTGGTTGAGAATCATATCTTATTGCTTGTTTTGTGTGGAAATCCCTCTTTCTCATACGCTGCTTAATTTAGGGGGTAATCCAAGGTATTCCTTTCTCCTTCAACCACTTCAGCCGCAGAGGTGCATGCCTGTCAAGAGCTTCGAGAAAAAATGATTTCCACACTTGCCATATCGTTGCTCGAAAGAGCATACAAATTCTCCAAGAATTAAACAGAGAGGTAGCATACCTGCATTGCTCCTGCCAAACTTGTTAAAATAGTAATGTTACGATTACGAGAGAATGGCGCCATTTTCTCCCGCGTATTTTTTAAACGGATTGGGGTGTTTACACTATGACGCTACGGCAAGTCACTCCGTTATAGTGTAAACACAATGGTAATAAGCGTAGTGAATTTGTAACGGAATGCCAAGCGTAGCGTTATAGTGTAAACGGGGCCTAAGAATGGAGAAACTGACGTTTCTAGCGAAGGCCCTTCGTCGAAGTGAAACGTAAAATGGACTTTTGCTCGAAACATCAGTTTCTCCATTCGTAAGTTCCAACAGTTTCCCAACCCTTTTGATTAGCTGCTAGTTATATCTATTGACCAAGCAGGAATTTTCGCTTGGTCATGCTGAAAGATCCAAGTTATTGCCAAAAATTAAGCCAAAGTATCAAAACAACACAGGTAACTTCAAACTTTTGGTGTGAGTAGTAAAAGTCTGTTAAGGCATAAACCTAACGTGGGCGGACCCGGATTAGTTTGTGTAGTGTAAATTGGCCTTAAGGATGTGGGAAAAGTCGGAAAAAATAAAAAAAGTTAGAAGTTGTGAAACTGGTTTTGAAGTTACTTACTGGCCGTAATCTAGCTCATGATGAAAATATAAGGGAAATCAATTTTCGACCCTGATATCAGCGGGTGGCTTTTAGAGAGACGGCATCTTAATACGTCTTTCGAATAGTGTCATAGAGATAATCATAGTGTTTCTTGTCCAATTTGGAATTAATTTGCTAGAGTTCTCTTTTCAAAGAGTCCACAGTTGTTTAAAGCCGAGGGAGTAAGTACACGAACGGAATTGGATAAAACTGACTGGATAAAACTTGAAGTTGCTTTTGATTGCTGTAGTTGCGACGGAAACGTGGAAAATCCTGAATACTACCTAATACTAGCTTAAAACTCCCATCTTCGCTTCCTTCGCTGCGAAATTTTAGAGTCATACCGAAGTTATAGCCAAGGAAAGAATGTGACGGGAAAAACTAGGAAAACAATTTTCAGACACCTAAACTCTTTCACTCCCACGCTTCGCTCTTTGACGAATAAAATCGTCTGGATTTTGAATGAAAAAAATGAGAACCTTATAATTATTTTTAGCATCTTTATATGTAGTACGTTTTTAGCTATATATTTAGTTACTTTAATTGGTAGGATATTTTATATAATGTGGGACTTCTATTGATACCGGCTTAACAATATCTGTCTGTCTGTCTGTCTGTCTGTCTATCTATTACCTTTTAAATAATATACATGGTAAAAATCAAGTAGGACACAGCCTCTGCGAGTAGATAAAAAACGGTTGCCAAAGAAAATATTCTCAAAACCCTAGTTATTGTTATCGCTCATTAATTCTTAAAATTTTTCCATACAGCTCGTATTTGATAGCCTCATCATAGGTTACTGGATCTTAATAGAAAATTTTTTCATTTATCTAATAAGGCTGGTAAAAGGTTAGTTTGGTTTGGTTTTTTAAAGCATTGATAGCTCCGTTCATAGATGGCACTTGTTTGGCTTAATACAACCGTATCCTGATGTGCAATATATGATCAAAAAATTATATATGTTAAGATTGTCCGTTACATAGAATTCAGGCTCACCAATTTTGACGATACAGAAGTTATAATTTTCCTTTCTGTGCAGATCTCGAACCTAACAGACGACCTTTTGGGAGTTATATTAAAAATCACGAAACAAAAAAAGAAAAAAAATTTTTTTTTTGCATTTGACATTTTACTGGTTCTTTTGCCTGTCTGGAATCATTTTACTTATAGTCAAGCACTTACTTAACAAAAAAATTTGATGACATTTTGTGACATGTTTAAACCTCTCAAACTTTCGCAATTTTTGACTTTCACCTCAAGAGGATTTCAGTAAAAAGGATCAAATAACACGGTATCTCGTGATCGATCTTGTTATGAATCTGCTTATTGCTCTTTCACTAGATTTATGAACGATTTTTCTTTTTATTGCTAAGGCGACTGGAGTTCGTTTAGGAACTGTTGCTTCTTCGTTGGTCACCATTGTGGGTTGTCTTACTCTTGCTTTCGTGTCTGGCTGGAAGTTGGCTTTGGTCGTGCTAGGATTCATTCCTTTCATTCTTGTTGGCTCTACCATGGAGATGAAAGTTTATTTTAAAGGTACTCTTGGAAATTCATTTGACTCTGAAGAAGCTGGGAAGGTAAGACTATGAAAATTCAAAAAGTATTTAAGTTAAGTCTTGCTTCAGGTGCAACTACATGGGGCAGTGACTTCAACAGTTTGAGACAAATAAGGCGAGGGGCCACGACGGAAACGAATGGAGTGAGTAATTTTACAGGGGGTCGTATCACCCCTTCTAGGATTTTTAAATGATTATAAACTGCCGTGTTTGTTGCATTTTAACAGTTTTTCTGGCTTATATATGTCTTTTTCATGGAGGTGAGGTTCTATGGGAAAGTTTGTATCATTTCAGATATAATGTCTAATGGCTAACTTCGCTGTTTTTGCTTTCAAGGGTCTCATTGTACTATTGTATTGCAATTACAGAAACTAACTACTGTTTTATGTAGGCATAATAACGACACTTTTTTGCACCGTTATGTTTTTGGAAAGCTGCCAGAAGCGATTCTTCGTATCAAATACGAGATGATACCTAATCAGAACAAGAGCAATTAAAATGAAATCAGCGTCTTATTGATTTTTAAGTTGTGTGTGCTTTTAGGATTAGTTTTCGCTGGTGACGTAAGCATAAACACATACACAAGCGCAGTAAGCACTTCCTGGTAGGTTAACCTCTTTGTACGTTGAAATAACAATAAGTTTAATTACATGAAGTGCTTACTGCGCTTGCGTAAGTCGTTAAAGTCATGCTTATTTCCTTATATGCTCGTGAAAACTAAGGTTTATGGCTGCTTGCGCTCTACAATTTTCGCCTTGTCTGCACATAGTTTGGAAATTTATCTATTTTAATTATTTATTAAAAATCTTTACAGCCAGAAAGCCTTCTCACATAAGTTATTCTCAGAAGGGTCCTGAAGATAATAATAATAAATTAATAATTATTATGCCCAATATCACAAAGTTTAAAGATATTTCGTACTAAAACGTATTGACACATCAAAATTTAAGATAAAAACTAATTGTAGAGACAATAGAAAATTAGAAAATTTTGTATCATCCTTCAGGTTATTCCAATCCTTTACAGCGAAATGATTGGTAGATTGGTAGATTGGTAGATTGGTAGATTTATTAAAATTACTTCGCAGCCAAAAGCTGAATTACGTAATTATTTACATTAAAATAATTTAAAAATATTAACAATTCATATGTTTACAAGAACCTAATCATAAAATTTCATATTTCCTGAAAACAGCTTACACATGGCTGGGATAAAAACGCTCTATTTGAGCAAGTACGAAATATCGTAATGTAACATAAAAACGACTGACTACGTGAATTAGACGAATTAGTAAAAAGTTATTTAAACCGTAGGTTACATATATTATGCCAGTTTATATTAAGATTACATTTAATAAAAAACGTACCTATTACCCCGCATGTAAGCGCACGTCGGATAAAGGTGCAAGCGCTCATATCCGGATATTGGCACATGCGTCTTTAATTCCTTCTTGTCCGTACAGGTCCTCAGTGATCTACGGAGACTTTAGTATTTTACTCTGGCTAACGCCAGAGTATTTTATTCTGGCTAACGCCAGACGATTTTACTCGTCAAAGGGGAAGTCCTCGGACAGGAAATAGTTACGCGGTCACACTCTGTGTTTGATAGAAAAAACAATGCCGTAGAAGGGTAGTTTTTATGGGTACATATATACACCCAGTTCTTACGGTAATTCCATCGAAAATTCTCTCCTAAAAGTTTTAGTATCATAGTTGTAACAGTGACAATGTTCGTCTTACGGTAATGAAATCGAATAGTTATTATTTGTTACTTTTAGTTGTTCTTCCAAGATATTCATTACTTAGATTGACTATTGCTTTTATTGAATTTGATAGACAGGAACAAAATACCATACCGTTCTATTTTTTAATATGTAAATGTATCCATATACTTCTTACTTCTTACCTTTATTGGTCCATTTTAAGGGGTGCGCTCATATACAAATTTTTATCGGCGCATGCGCCTCTAAACGGCGATTTTATCTCGAAAAATATCGAAAAATCTGGAATTTTCTCTTATATGTATAGGTAATAGCATGGTTTTGATTGCAATTTGGGGAAAACATGCACGAGTGAGTTTTTCAAAGACCTCACGCGTGCATGTTTTCCCAGATTACACGAGAAACCATGTTATTACCAATAAATAATATAGATTAACAAATTATGCAAGAAGTGACGTACGCGTGTAACGAAAACCACTCACCAAAAAAAAATCTACTGACCAACTCCAGTATTTTTTTCAAACGCAAATCTACTTAAAACGACTGCCATTTTTGCCATAATTCTATTTAGTTTTTCCGCTGCTGAGAGGTACGTTTTGATTGGCTCTTTTTAATTTAATTGGGTGACTGTGCACTGTATTTCCTTTTTTCTGCATTGTGTCTCATTAAAACTGCGCTGCTCTTAGCCAATCAAAGTCAAGAAATTTTTTATATATATTATTAGCATGATAATAGGGTGGTAGTACTTGACGTGATAAATGTGTCAAAATCAAATTTATATTCAGTTAATCAACTGAACTCGAACAATTTGTTTTGATCTTAGGGAAAATATAGTTTCGGAAACTCCATCTTTTCAAAAGATACTACGGTGAAGTTATTTGTAAATTGGCGTAAAATTACGTTTTGATGATATCATTTAAATCGGTTAACTGATTCCACCAACATTATTTACATTCTGCTCATGTGGGAGCTTGGTAAATATCAGAACAACGGGGGACGTTCGTCAAGCTCGTATCCTCAGAAAAACGATTTCTGAGCCCTAGGCGGGAATCGAACCCACAACCTTCTG
>JBAHVQ010179463.1:0-16676 GCA_036872915.1 Nanipora kamurai
TGTTAAACCACCAGCTAGACTGGGATTTACTTAGAAAAATGACCTCTTTAGCGTTCATCTTTATATTTACTGAAAAAACTACTTTGTTATGTCTTACGCTCCTAAAAATAGGAAGATGTTGTGTTGAATGATTTGATGTGGATAGGCACTTGAGAGACTCGTGGCCTCGAGAAGGGGCCGAGAAGGTTGGCGGTAGTTTTTGAAGAAGAATTGAGTGAGACTGTAAAACTGTAGAGATCAGATCTGTCACTAATAAATACGATAACTAACACAACACTGCTCAAGTACGTATCGCCAGTTGGGTTGGTTTACCTGCGTACCTTGAGGAGGATGTTCAAACAGTACAAACTAGCTGTTTAGATATAGTCGGTCTTTCCAGGAACACAGTTGAATCTCTAGCAGTTTGACGCGACAATGTAACCGGTAAAGAATTTGGGCGCTTTATTCATTTAAATAAACAATCGTGCTCGCAGAATTTAACGGATCCAATTAATCACTCGCATGACTTAGGGTCTACCTCATCCTTGTCTCTTAGAGTACCAGTGTCACGAACGGAGTCGTCTGTAATCTTTCATTGTTGGAAAAGCCAGACGCAATCGATAATTAATCATGTATCTTTAATCTAGTATTTAAATATAACATTGTTTGTATCACATTTCTTGTATACAGTTTTACCTGTCAGACTTTGGCTTGCAATTAATGCACTCCCTTGCTGGTATTTTAAGGCTGTTATATTTTAATTTAGTAATATTATACCTTAATAATATCTGTATCTTAACTATGTAATGCTGTTGTAGTTCTAATCCTGAAGACGGCAAAATAAAGTTATTATTATAGAAAAAAAAATCTCCTTCGCTGCCCGTTTATCTTTGGATTAGTATGCTGATCAGCAATGGGTCCTTCGATAGTGGGTAAGTGGCAACGAGATTCCACAGGTCACATGTTCTAACAAAAGTAACAAACATGCTAACTTTAGTTCTTTCAAACTTAATGTGACAGAAGTGGCAATGACCTTTCAAAACACCCGTTTCCCTTGGTAGAAAGTTTCTTTTTGACACGTGTACAATGACATAATATCCGGTCAACATTTTAACATTTAAATTGCCATAACGTTTCACTGACTGCAGATATTCAAATAAATCTTGCATATTTGGTATAAGCTAGAAAAGAACACTTAAATGATATATAATTTTACTAGTTTTTGTTGAATTCGGTACTTTGAAAGCTGATGTCATCACAGAACTTTGGTCCTTGAATTTCTGCATAGCAACAGCCCTACGAATTACTAAATCGAGCTTGGCACAACTGAAGGTGGAACAGAGAAGCCAGACTAACCATTATAATCCCGAAATGAGACCTCAGTGATTTGAAACAGGAGATTGTGTACATATTTTTGTCCTAGCATGGAAAAAAACGCTTTCCTATAAAATTGTCACGACCATTGAAGCGACTCTTTATTGCAGTAGAAATGGTAGTTGAAGTACTAGCCAAGGTCCTGGCTAGCAAACCGTGTTTGCCCGCTGAAGTTGCAAGAGCATGATAAAAAAATGAAATCAGAAGAAAGCCGAAGGAGGTATCTGACCACAATAAAACTGAAGCACACAACGTTGACTTTGATGTCAGCAATGAATCGGACGATGGAGATTGGTAGTTTTCTTCCACTGAACAGCTCTGCTACGTATCAGATTTTTTCAGTCAAAGGCCTAACCATGAACCCAAAGTTAACAATCATTGAGCCAATTACAAGATGTTAATTTTAAAATCAGACAAAATCCAACGACGAGCATTAAATGGAGGACGAAACTACTAAATTATTCAAGTATTGAGTATTCCATGGACATAAGCAGCGCAGATACCTTCAGACTAAACCAAAATTACGAAACCAGTACACTGAAATTTACATCTTTCTCTGCTCTCGCTTAATTGTTGACACGATCAACTACCTGAGAGTCGTCACATGAGTATTTCGGGTGAATATATGTAGTGTTGATTAAGAACTTAATTTACGTATCCGATATTTTGTTAAGAATAAGAGCATGACAACAATTTGTTATAACATTACTCGAGATTTCACGATCATTAGTAAGCTTAGTAGACGTTCATGTCTCTGAAATTGACTAATGAGAAATCTGGCAATATAGAGGGTGTGTTAGCTGAATTCAAATAATACAAAAGAAATAGGATGTTCACGGATACATATCGGCAATAATTTTATGTTAAATACTGAGTATAAATTAAATTTGCAACTGAGGTTAGCCAAGCGTGGGTTATCCAGTATGAAATTAATGTCTATCTATCATAAGTCGATAACGAAAATAATCATCAAAGGACACAGATAATTTGCAACACAGATGGTCAAGTGACTAAATTTTTGACATTATTGTTTAAAAACCAGCAATCCTAGGTCAAAAATACAAATAATTCTTACCTCGTATCAGGCGCCAGGTATGAGAAAATCAAATGTCCATTCATTGAAAAATGTGTGTCCGGAAAAAATTTGTAAATAGGTCTTTTATTTCGCGAATTATTTTTGCAAGAAACTCTCGACAGACATCCCTAATTTATAATTGTTGGAAATTATGCGCACTAGTTGTTACAATATTAGTATAACTAATTTCTAACTTTATTTGCTTGACTTCTGAGAACGGTGTGAATAAGTCAAATTTCTGCCGTATCAAGATATTTTTGAATTTTTTTCCCCGTCAAACTACAGGGCATGAAATTTCTTCAAAAATTATGTTCAAACTCTATCACTGGCATTAATGTAACTGGATTGCGCCCCCCCTATGGCCAGCAGTGAGAATTTTTATACGTATGGCCACCATCTTACTACTCCAGATCTGTGGCTCTTTGCTAGTTTAAGAGTGCTTCCCAATCATATATCTCGTCCAAAAAAGCGTATAATAACGTCGCATGTTACCAAATATAAATACATTCTTACTGCGTCGTAAATTTAGTCACGATTTTCACAAATGTCTAACGAAGTGGGACAATAACGTATAGCATGATATTGGGATCGGGATCCTCAAACATCGAAGGTGCTAACAAAACTTTTTTCAAAGTTTTGAAATAATCTAATTCTCGTTATCAATAACAAAGCCCAACAAATAACTTCCAATAAGCCTATAATACCACAGACTTTAGTAAAATTTGTAGTTGTATTGAACTGACGTCTTGTTACAAATCATTGAACATCGTTGGGCGGTATGCTTATTACATGTGAATCTCGATCTTATAATAAACTATTTACAATGACAGGAAGTAGAAGTAAAAGTGATAGATGATACAGTTGAAAGTGAGAACAGTGACTAACTACAATAAAGTTAGTGAAACAGAACTAATATTAGCGCTGAGTGAAGAATTTAGTTAACTGACGAGTAAACTTTCTGTTAAATCTGCAAATGCCTTGTTCTGTTACAAGTTCATGTGGAAGAGTTTTTCAAACGTATTATATAAAAATACGGTAGTCTATTAGTTGTTATCAACATTTTACTAAACCTCAAATTCCTCAATGCTGAGGACTGTCCTGGGACAACTGGATTCCTGCAAACCAGCTTCAAAGCCTAGGTATGTTTATCAGAGTATTTGTAGGAACAGTATGATAATCAATTGCGTATCAAAAGAAACTGCTACCCACCGGGAGGGGTGGCACAGCCACTTCATAAATCGAGAGCCAGCCCTATTGCTATAGCCTTTTTAGATTGTCGTAGAAAATAGAGTGTCTAACACCTGAATTTGCAAAATATATTACTTTGGTTCTAAGTACATTTGTTCTTTGACAGGTGATATAAAATGTGTTCAATGCATTATAAACTTGCAGCCAATTCTAATTTTATCTTGCGATTATTTCAAGCCAAATTAAGTGAAAAACAGATATCTGTTATTTAGTATTTAGCTTGTTATATTTGACGGTGATGCCCTAAAAAAAAACATTTAAAATTATTACCGTTTTCTTCCCCGCCTCCGCTGCTTCTACTTAAGCGTAGAGGTTACACGACTGCATGATGATTGGTAATTACCTCACGTCCTTGTGAGTCAAGAAGGCTGCGTGACACATCACATCAAACTAGTCAAACAGAACAGATGATGGTTCGAGTGAGAAGTCAGAGCTAAAGCAACAACAAGTGAGAACATCTTTAATAAATGTTTCACTTTTACATCTACAGCGTTAGTGTTGTGGCGGTTTGTTTGTGCCAAAAACAAACTTTGAAATACTACCGTAACACAAGCCATCCGTCATTTATATTAAGCCCAAAGAGTCAGGGGTCTGATATTTCAAGTGAAGTTCTTTGTAGCCAACAGATTTGTTAAACGGTTGAACCACATCATGCCAGACATTTCTACAAACAATGACTCAATTTGGGATTGAATAGGAGGGGAAAAGAATAAATGTGATAGTACATGGTTTAACTTCAGTTGATCACCATCTTTCCATGTTAACTGCTTTGATTAACAGCTGCTAGATAGCATGTCATGGGCTTTACCGTAAACCAACAAGTAGGGGTTTGAATGCTTAACAATAGAAGAAACGTGATAAAATGAAAGTGAAATTTATTAGTGACGTAAAGAGATTGCACACAAGTGTGAAACAGTAAGCATATTAAATGAAACGAACCAACCTGAGTATAAACAAACAGCAGACATCGAGTATTTCTATAGCCAGTTCAGGAAAAATCACTGCAGGCTTACTGGGGAATCTTTATTCGGTTCAACTGTAAAACTCGGTGTATAAATATTATGGATGATCTCGGTTCAGGACTTGATTTAAGACGTCTGACTTCTCTGGTGAGGATGCAAGCGACAAATAATGAAAGTCTGGGAGCCACCATATAGCTAATTCTACCAAAAGAGTTAATTGAAATGTTAGTTTTTGGGGGATTTTTTTAAATCTTATTTCATATTATTAATTAACAGGTTTCCTTAAGTTATTTTTCTCGAGCCTAGTCAATATCTGCCCTTTGCGAAGACGTACGAATGACGAGGACAAACGTCATATTATGACACGGTAGCTTGTGTCGAGTAGTTTTTCTTTGGACAAAAAGTAAAAACGTAACCATACACAAAGTAGTATTTCTCAATTTATAATTATATTCTGTAACTAAGGCAATATACTTTGGCTTAAAAAATCATGATATCCAGTTTTGGTTGTCTCCTGATTTTAGTTGTTCCCATCTCTTCGGTTTCTGTTCTTTATATTGACTCCAATGTATGAGCTAAACGTAGTTGAATTGCACAGTGTATCATTTGCTGTTTTTAAAAAGCCTCGAAATAACCCTTGGGTGTCTCAACTAAATACAATACAGCGCTACTGCTACCAGTATTTATGAAAAATTGGCTACATTTCCCAGAATGATACTTCAAAAATTTTACAGCTCCCTACCTAAAAACACTTTTTGATCCTAGTTTTGCACGTAAAAACAAAAATTATCTATGGGAAATATACATCACACATAGTAATCACCACCATTGGCAATGTGATGCAAGTGACTAGTTGTAAATAGCTATTTGGTGAAATTGTCGTTATAGAAGCTTGTAACATGAAAGAGAGAATTTAATTTGATGTTTGTTATACGCATTCTCGAGCTAATCTACTCAGAAAAACTTTCTGAGCCCCTGACAGGAATCGAACCCGTAACCTTCTGATCGCCGGTGAGATGCTCTAAACATTGAGCTACATAGATTCAGATGGTGAGTGAAGGTTACATTTATGTACTAGTTCGTATAGATGGTTGACATATGTACTGCCAGTCTGCAAGTCTCGATATGTTGCCTATTTATTCAGGGTAATCAATGATCTGACAAACCAAACGTTACTCTGGTTTGTAAATATTATGAACGTGACTTAAAGAAATTACAGTTCACAACCCAATGTTTCGACACTCCGGTCTAGTGTCAGTAGTCTGTAAAATGCGGATTTCGTCACATTTCACAACAACTTTTTCAAAATTGTTCAAAATTGTTTCCGCGCATGTGGTTTTGCGCATTTTGATGACCTCGTCAATTTGTAAAGTGTAGGGACCGGTACATTTTTCATCAACTTTTTTCAAACTGATTGATCAAATTTTTGAAAGTGTAAACAAGCGCGCGTTTAAAAAATTTTTAATTTTTTGTTTTTTTAAGTTATTTTGGATGAATATTATGATAATTTGTAAACTTTTGCTTAAAACTTGATAAAGATTTGTTAATTTTTTGAGTTTTTCAAGCGTCGTCATGTGTGGGTATATTAATTTTAACTTTTCACAATTTTAAAAAATTTTGGGTGTGTCATCGGATCCCGCAGGGTTTGGTTACCCCTCTTTTTTTAATTTATGTAAAATTTTATGTGAAAGATACCCGTTTTTTACAAGTATAATGGTCACGTTTATTGATCGCGTATAAAACATTTTGTGTTTTTTTAAATTTGTAAAAACTTAGTTAATTTTTAATAAACATTTGATAACTTTGATAAAAATTTAACAAGAATTTAAGAAACCGGATTTTGAGTTGAGCTTTGTCACTTTTGTCAATCTTCATAATGTTTTGTAATTTTTCCAGCACATTTTTAAAATTCATCAAATTTTAAAAATCACCACGGGGAATCCCCTTTTTGAAATGACGTAATTTTTTGATAATTTTGATAATTTTTATAATTTTGATAATTTTGACAATCAACACATTTCAACCACTTCCGGGAATTTGTCGACGTTACCAAGAATTTTAGCACATTTTTACCGGGAGTCCCAAAATTTTCTCTGGGTATTACCCCCCATTTATACCACGGATTTACGCATTTTTCTCTCACATTTTTCTTCCTTTTAACACGTTTACTAATTTCAGCCAATCTTTTTCACCGCTTCAACATGTTTAGAACCTCTGGTCCTGAGAGCTTCGCTCGATACGATTCACGTCTTTTTTAGTAGTGGTTATCTTATAGTGCACTGTAGGTTTTATTTACAATTATCTTACAGCAGTGTTACGCGTAACACTTTATTTGCATTATAACATCTTACTGACTATTCCAATACTCACGGTTATTATTACAAATCTTTTTCTTTTCTTCAAACAAACTAACTGCTGCCCCATGTCGACAGATAGTGTTACGTGTAACACTTTTCTTAAAACAAACTAATGACCGCCACATGTCAGCAGTGTGGTTAAAGAGTTGTAAAATAATTAATAAATAAATGTATACAATTTATAGCGATAAAAAGTCATTCAGTGTCTGTTCAAAATGTTTGGTGAAAATAAACAACCTTTTGAGAGTCATGAATATTAAAAATTTCTTTAATAAAAATTTTAAAATTTTTCAACACTCAGCTTCAAGAAAGTGTGATATTTGCGAAAAAGTAAAACGATGAACCGAAGATGAAAAAAAAAATTCAAAAAATAAATGGGAAATTGTATGAATAGAGAAAGTGTTCAAAATAGATCCATTGTTTATGATTCAAAATATCCTCTTAATTACACCTTGAAAAAAAATTTAAATACTGGAATTCGTGCGCATGCAGACATTGGTGTAAAAGAGTTTGGATTTTCATCTGGATTTCGTTTTAAAAAAAGTGATTCGATATTTTAAGACGTTAAAAATGATCACTTGGAAAAATTAAAAAGTATGGATAAACAAAGAAATAAGAGTTTGCAGGACAAGATCGTTGACAAATTTATTGAAGAAAAAAGTGAAATAATAATAAATAAAGAGAAATGAGTTTATTTTATGGATATCAAGATTCAAACAAAGATGAGCACGAGCGAATCAAAAAATTAAAAGACTTCTTAGACGAGAAATATTTAACTAAAAAGAAGGTGGATCTATAACTGGTAATTTAATTACAACTGAATTTGAAGTGAAAGGTGTGGCTATGATTTCCAACGCATTCATTACAAATACAACAGTGACAAATAATACAAATTTAAAAAATGTAATTATGGATAACGCATCAGTAAGGGAAACTCCAACAAATAATTTAGATGTTGTAAATTTTAGTTATATAAATAGTTTGTTTTTAGAGCAAATAATTTTAAATAAATTTAATGAAATAAATGGAGAGGTCTATTTACCAGATAAAATGGGTGATAATAACTTTAAAATTACAGATCATACTCAAAAAAATCCCTAATTTATGATAAATCATTTTCTCGTAACGACGCTTTTCAAACAAATTCTGGTTTGCAACCCGTTCTTTGCCCAAATCAGAGAGAATAAATAATAGATATTTTATAAAATTTGATTACAATAATAATAACTACCTATCTTCAAATTTATCTTTAGCTCCAGTCACCGGAATCCCAAATATAAAAATTTTTTTTATAGTCTACAAGATGAGTAATCTAAGTCATGGCCATTTCCCAGCGAAAAACTGTTTATTTAGACAAAATGATACATTTGTGTTTTTTAAACAATCTGGCGATATGGTTATTTCAAACGGTACTACTCAGAGTTTTTCAATAGGTCCAAAGTGTGCCTCAGTTGCATCTTATAAAAATAAAGCAAATCCTGGTGAAATAAATAAAGGGATTTGTTTATCTATTTATTGGTACGACCACAGCTTACCAAGAACTAGTAAAAGTTCAGTTTATTGCAATGGACAAAATTTATTAAATTTTACTTCGATAGGTCGTGTAAAGTATACTGATGGTGTGACGATCGGAGGTTTGACAGTCGATGGTGTAGCGTTTTCTGATATGAACATTACAAGATCCGGCCCCGGAGTGTTTAATGGAGATATGGCTTTAATTATTTTTCAAAAAGGGATTATGTCCGAAAAAGACATCCTGCTTTACCATAAAGTATTTTGTGAAAAATGGTATAAAATTGACCATCTTCCAATAAATTTGTAAAATCTTTATAATTTTAAAATATAAAGATTTGAATCATTCTTGTTTTTGTTCTTGTCCTTCAGAACTGTCTTCCGACTTTTGCTCTTTCAGGTTTCGCAGTTTATGTTTAATGACATGTTTTCCAATGATGATTCCACCAGAGACTAATCCTAAATATGGAATAAATCGTGTTATTTTTTCAACCAACGCTTTCACATCCTCTTTTAAAAGCTTATCTTTTTGCAACTCAGAGTCCAATTCTTCACTACTTTCAATTGCATCAAATCCTCCCATTAAATGTGCAAATTCACTAATCAACATGTCGGTCAAAAAACAATTTGCTTTCTCTCTTCCATCCGCATATTTTGCATAAATTTTATTTACAACTTTTTCAGAGGGCTTTTTTGATGTTTTTTACGCTTTGCTCAATCTCACCATCTTCAGACAACTTTACAAGTTCTGCTCTTTTCTTTTCAACATCCGTTTCTAGCGGCTCACACCCGCCGTCGCCATTAACAATTTTTTGATTTGGATCATTATTAACACTTTCCATTCTGCTCTTTATTTTAATAAAAATTTTTAATATTCAGTTTTATAGCCGTATGGATACACCAAGCTGATTACTAGTTTACAATGTTTTTTCTCTTTGAGGTCTTTTTTAATCTTTTTGATGACATCCTCATCTTCCTCACCAAATAATCATCAGTTATAGTTTTCATATTCTTTCTATTTGGATTATAAAAACTCACTAATTTACTTATATTTTCTTTAAAAAGTTTTGCAATGGAAGTCAATTGTTGGGTAATGACTATTGTACTCAAACCATAATGCCTTGCAGAAATTCCTAGTTTTACTAGCTAGGAAGTTCTATTCTTCACAGCTTGACCGCTGGCACAATCATCTAAGATAATTAAAAAATTCGTCCCCGCAGCGGGATTAACAATTGTCTTTAATTGTTGTCCAACATAATCTTGATCATACGGCATGAGAAGAAAATTCTCATCATCTAAATATCTCCATTCTCTATATGCCTTGTTGTATTCAAACGTTGGGCAAATTAAATAGATTTGATCAAAATGTTGGGGGTATTCTTTTTCAAACATTTTTAAAAGATACCACGTTTTTCCACACGCAGTCATGCTAACAATGATCATATTAAAAGGTTTTATTATATTTTTCTTCTCCGGTTCATTATTTTTCACTTTCAGTTCATTATTTTTCATTTATTTTTAGTAATTTTGATACATTACTTAATATTGTATAGAACTAATGTCTTTATTTTTATCAAAAGGTCCAACTCTTTCCAACACACTCAATGGATCATGCAGTGATAATTCAGTTTTTTCGAGGTCTATAACAAATTTTTTTTTAACATTTAATGCTTCTTTATCCGATTCAAATCTAATTGATGTAGATTGAGTTTTCTTTTCTGTTAGCTTAATTACTTTTCCTTGTAAATTATCAAATATGTCCAAAACGTTGTCTTTTAAATAGTCAAACCAACTGGTTGTCTTTTTCTCAGCACCACTTTTATATTTATCAAATAAATCAACAAGAACTGTTTTACCCTTTTTAAATAAATTATCAACTCGCTCTCTGCTAATTTCAATCAAACTTTTAATCTTGGAAATATACTTTGTTGGTTGAATCGTTGGAACATTAATATTTGGAACACTTGTGTCTAATAAATTTTACTCTCTTCCTAGGCCCTTTATTTATACTTTTATTTTTCTTTAAAGAGAATTCACTATCCATTGGTTCTTTATTTACATTTTTCTTTTTCTTTAAAGAGAATTTATTATTCATTGTTTCTTTATTTATATCTTTATTTTTCTTTAAAGAAAATTCACTCTTAATCTTCTTCATGGGACTATTTTCTTTATAAAAACTTTTTTTGAAAAATCAATTTCAAAATCATTTTCTAAAAATCAATTTTCACTTTATACTAATGTTTAAAAATTTTTCAATCAATTTAGTAATGTCTTCAACGTCAATCTTATTGACATCGAAACTGTCAATATATCTTTTAAAATCCTCCACAGACATTTTTCCATCTACAAACAATTGTTCAATTTCTTCAAAAATGTAATCTGTCATTTTATTGTATGAAACTTTTTCTGGTGACAATCATTACTTATTCAAACGGTTGTGCCGTCACTTAATAAGGCGGACAAGCTCGTTAAATATTCAAAAAATGATGATGTCATCGAAGTGGGCGTGGCTATGGAAGATTCTAGAAGCATAAAAAATGCTGACTCAGCAAAAAACGTGCCAGAACCCGCCTTTTATACACTACTAATAGAAAGTCAGGATAAAAATAAAAGTTACAGTGGAGCAAAGCAATGATAATTAACACGTAAGAAAGAATAAAAGAGACGTACAAAATAGATCAAAATAAAAGGAGTGGTGCCGAACCAATGTTGTTATTTAAAGATGGTTTGAGTTTAGCTATAAGTAGGCTTTTACGTAAAAGTAATTCGGATTCAAAGGAGCAAGAGGAAATGATCTTAAAGTCGTTGGGGGAGATAGGGTGTCAAGTAGCTAAATGGCGTGATAGAATGGCAGTGGGAGGAGGATTTTTCGGTTTTTTGCCAGTAAGGGCCGAGATTCCCATGTGATCTGAGACGCGCGTGTGGAAGTGCTGGCAGGTTTCGCCGACATACAAGGCTCCGCAGCCTTGACACGTAAATTTATAAACTACGTGCAATCTCGGGCCATCTTTAAATAACAACATTGGTTCGGCACCACCCCATTTTATTTTGATCTATCTTCTACGTCTTTCTTACGTGTTAATTATCATTGCTTTGCTGCACTGTAACTTTTATTTTTATCCTGACTTTCTATTCGTTAACGCCTGTAATTGATATGCCTAGTCGCTATATATCGTCGTACTCTGATTCTTTGTAATTCTACCTCTGAAGATGTTGAATGTGGCAACGAAACGTTAGAAATTAATAAACATTGTATATATTTCCTTGTTGCTTTTTATCATGCCTTTCCTCCGCATTCTATGCTGGGCTCTTATATTTGTCACAAGACTACGTTTACCCCCTGATCATTCTATTGCTAATATTCTAAAGTGCAAATATATTTTGTAAAATTTATGTTTTGACAGATGGACTTTTAAATATTATAAATTGAAGTTTGTCTCCGATCCAATATTAGTATCAAATATTAGAAATATATATTGTTATAACAGAAAAATATAATTTTTAAAAAAATTGTATTTTCTTTAAAAAAATAAACATGGTATCTTTTAGAAATGTTAGAAAAAGAATATTTTGATTATTTTGATCATATTTTTTTCAATTTGTCCAATATTTAAATATAATAAAACTCATAAAGGTTGGGAATTTATAAATGATTCAGATTTTTATATCATGTCTTGTGATCAACATTTTGTTGGACAACAATTAAAATCTATTGTTAATTATGCAGCAGGAACAAATTCTTTAATTACTTTATATGATTGTGCTAGCGGATAGGCTGTAAAAAATCAAACTTCAGCGCTTGTAAAACTTGGATTTTCTGCAAGACCTTATGCATTAATCGCAATTGTAACTATACAACAATTAACATCCATTATAAAACCATATCGAGAAAATATAAGTAAATTAATAATTTTTATAATACAAATAAAAAAGATATGAAAACTAGAGCAACAAAATTTATTTCCAGTGAATCGTTTATTTAACAGGCGGTAGATGGTCGTCTCGCATGGTACTAAATTTAAAATAAAAATCAAGATGCTGGTTTTGGCTATAATGTTGTAAAACTGGATAAAAATAAAAGGAAACGTAGTTTGATTAGCTGAAAAATACAAGGGACGAGGCCCCTGACTTCAACATTAATAGACTACCTAACTTAAGTTGATTGTCCATCCTATATTCACCTTTACTCAGTTAATAACTTGACAAAAGTTTTATATTTCGACAGTAATCTTCACTGTTCTGTTCTGTCGGCGTCGTTTGAGATTAGACATTTACGCCAATTGAATAATTGAGGTTTATTTAATAAAGTTCAATCTGATTTGACGTCCTTTATTTTTCTTTAAACCACTGGAAATGGCTATTATAGTTTTTGCGAAGGAAAAATAAACATAGATGTTAATGCGTTGAAGCTTATGTGAATACATAACGGACTACAAGAGAACGAGCTTGGCGAACGTCCTCTAGTCGTCCAATTTTTACCAAGCTCCCACATGAACACACTTTCTGTTCAGCATTTAAGTGAACAAATAGTATAAACTGTACTCAGAAAGAATTTGTAAATACAGAAATCTGTATTAAGAAGCAATTTTTAAATAAAGTATTTAAATTTGACATTTAAATATTTATCGTCTTTCTGCCCAATATCCCTTATTTTGAAAGCCGTGTCTCTTTGAATGATGAATTAGGTGATTTAGACCAACCATCAAGGTATATACACTCTGGATAAGTCCAAACGCGCCATCTCCCAAAGTGCTATGAAAATCTAACGAAGCCCGAGAATGTTATTTCCAGTCCACGGATAGAAAGAAAAAGGTTCACGTACTCCATCCAATACTTTTCTGGTCTTTCAAGTTCACTCACGTCAGATATAAAGATTTACTCGTGACTTATTAGTATGTTTGAAAACCAGATTTGTCGATCAGTAGATCAATAAAACTGTACTATCAAAATTTTTGTCTATACCTTCTATCTAAGGAAAGTTGAAGAGAAACAAAGTAGGTTTTTTGGCCTCTTTAAAAAAAGTAGATATCTTAATGTAAAATATGGATGAGTTAATACGCTTAACTAGGTACAACTACGATAAAACATGAGTTTTATGATTTAGGGATATATCTTCTAACAAAATTAAAGGAATTCCCCAAGAATTGTTTAAAAATCTTGCGCAGTTGAAACACCTGTAAGTAATTTTACAATAAAAAACTATTTTATTTCATATTTACAGTGTTTCCTTCGTTTAATGTTAAAAATTAAGCATTTGTTCTTTTAGAAAGCTCAAGAAAAACAATTTAAAAATACTAAGAGCAGAATCACTTGAAAGTTTGGAAAATCTTCAGACTTTGTAAGTTCTATTGGATTTTCTTTGCGTTTAACTGTTATTGACTTATTTTCTGGTCAAA
Organism: Nanipora kamurai; assembly: GCA_036872915.1. Lineage (NCBI taxonomy): Eukaryota > Metazoa > Cnidaria > Anthozoa > Scleralcyonacea > Helioporidae > Nanipora > Nanipora kamurai. Next base: position 13,904 of record JBAHVQ010179463.1, read on the forward strand.
AGTACTAAAATTCTTGTTACCTTTCTAAATTCTAGAATAACTGTTTCTATGTTAATTTGACGAATAAGTTCATAGTTGATCAATGAAATCGCATGACTAGGGTTTTATGAAGACTGTTTGCCTAATAAAGAAAATTACTTTTGCAAATTACAAATTACTTATAATACTTATAAATCTTACAAATTACACTTATTTTTATTTTTTTTATATTTATTTAGATTATTACTTATATTCTTACAAATTACAAATTACAAATTAAAATGCAAATTACAAATCTCTTACAAATTACTCAAATTACTCATAATACACTTGAAAGTATTATGAATAAGAGAAAAGGATGAAATAACAAAAGGAAAAGATGTGCTTGTCTTGAATGTACTATTAAACAAGTCCATCTTTTTTGATAATGTTGCTTTTTCGAATTAGTTTTATTCTGCTTACTATGAAACAGAATTCAGACACAGAACTGGACCGACGGAAGTAGTGGAGTGACTGTAATCTCTGATATGTTTCCATTTCCCGGTAGAGCATGATCATTAACAATTGTTTTGGATGAGAAACATTTTATTTTTTTAACTTTTAGTCTATAATGTATGAAGAAAGTCTGCAAGCTGCATGTGTTCTTCTCTAACATCTTTAAATCTATCAAAAATAAAAAATATCTATGTCAAACCTCTTGATCAGTGAAAGGTTCTCGTGATACATGTCTATTTTATGCTTTAGAGATATTTCAGGAATGCCAACTCTGCAAGTAGAGTGGAGCTTTCTAAAGATAACCACACATCTGGAAAAATTGTAAGAACTTATGTGCATATCTGTAAAAAATAATTGAAAAATTAAATAGTGTACTTCATATACAGTACATATGATTGCTACATTTCAGAATCCGAACATTTAAAGTGTCTATATCGAGTAGAAAATAAGCTGGCATTATTTGTAAGAGTATTGGAAATGATTTGGGGACTCCTTTTGTAGTTTCTCTGTATCTGGCTTTGTTTTTTAGGTATTTCAGTTTGTGTGATATTCAAACAAGTCCCCCGATGACGTCATAAGTTGATTAAGCATTTGGGCAAATTAGTAAATCCGTTATAACTCATCCACTGTTTCAAGGAAATCAATTAAAACTTCATCAACTGATAAAATTCAATATGTTTAACCGATCTTCGTAATAGTGTTGCTATGGTGACATATTTGGTCGAATATCCGTTTTCCCTACAAACAAAATTTTTCTTGCCCAGCCAGAAAAAAGCAAGATATGATGTCTCTCCTTTTATATCGCGTATAAAATACCAAAGGCAGCAACTGTAAGCCGTTCAGAATAAAACAAAATATCCACGAAAATTCTTGAAAGAAGAATTATGGTTTGTAGACTTGAGGAATATGGGAACAAATATGTTGCTATGGGGACAATATTTTAATGAGGTTGGGTTCAGCATCATTTTTCCATTATTTCTTTTTTCTTTCTTCGCTATTTCTGGTTGACTACTCCTGTCGTCATCGTCAAATCAATGCTGTTACGGTCACTTTTAAGCAAGAGACACACTATCACGTCGCTGGGTTGCTAGAAGTCAGCGACAAGGTGACCGGCGACCAAACCACATGTGGTGAGACACACTATGAAAATCGGTAGCGACAAAGCGACAAACGTACTTCACGGTCGTTCTACATATTATTGAGCCTAATTTATTGGCCAAATCACAGAAAATGGCAAATTTAAGCTATATTTTAATGTGGCTTAATTATAAAGTTATGTATAGCATTAGTTGCTATTATTTTAAATAATTTAAGCATCGAAGAGAATCATGAACAAAATAAACCAGCCCATCCAAGACAATGGTGAGTCCGAGATATTAGTTGACGTCAACGAGGTCAGGGTGACCTCACAATGTTTATCCAGGACAGAATGCATTCTCTAAGCCTTTATCAAAACCTCAATGAGCGATGCCTTATTGAAATTTTACGCCAGTGATTCAGCGATTTCATGTAACCCAGCGAATTCAGCGACAGGCTCCCAGCAACACAGCGACAAGCCTTGGTAACCGTGCAAACGTGTCGCTGAGCTCCAGCAACACGGCGACAGCGATAGTGTGTCTCTGCCTTTACTGTTAGTGTCACGGTAACTTTCTCTCCTATTGTCACTCCTATTCTTACTCTCGCACTCTCTTTCTTACTCTTGCTCTTACTCCTACTGCAAATCTCACTACAACTCTCACAATTATTGGTACTACCACTATCAATGTAGCTGACTGTACATCACACTCTCACGAAATCTTTGACCACGCTCTCACTCTCTACTAAACCGTCGATGCCAAAAATTGTTGCGATGTTAATATCAAAACAACGAAAGGCTCGTTCTTCAAGTTTTGTGAAAACTCGGAAAAGTTGTGAGCTCAACAACGGGAATCGAACCCGCGTCTCCCGATTGCCGGTACGGTGATCTTACCACTGGACCATGAGGGCTCGACGGCAAATCTGATGTAAATTGGGACCTGGGTCGTTTTTGTTGACATGCTGCTTTCATAGTTGAAAGCTGAGACATGCCTGTAAAGTTATCTATCTATGAGCAAACTCAATCTACAGAGCGCAGAGGTAGGTGTTTTGCAAGCTTGGATATTTGAACTTGGATATTTAGTGTTGAGCTCACAACTTTTGTGAGTTTTCACAAAGCTTAAAGAACGAGCCGTTCGTTGATTATATCCAAATTTAAGGAAAATTTCTCCATATTTCAGAAATTTACACAAAACATACAATTCATAGTAATGAACAGAGCAAA
>JBAHVQ010179493.1:1422-16669 GCA_036872915.1 Nanipora kamurai
AGATTATATTATATTATCTTATATTATATTATCTAAGATTATATTATATTATCTTATATTATATTATCTAAGATTATATTATATTATCTTATATTATATTATCTAAGATTATCCAGTATACCTGCACTGGTATTATAATTAGTTCTCAGGATCGTTTTGGAAGGATGGCGTTCGGTCCAGGATGGACCATTTTATCTTGATATTCCTGTTCTTGTTATCCCGTTGGTTCCAAATATATTTTGAGAGTTGCGTGAAGTTAATCTTCTTTCTTTGGAGAAATGAGTTACGGTGTTTGTAAACGCGGTCTTTGAAAGTGTGTTCAGTGAGGCCGGTGTAGTTTGTCTCGTGGTTATTTGAGTTGTTTGTGATGTGGGCACGGCAAACGAGACTTTGGGTGAGGCATTCTTATCGTTGGCATGTTTCTTTGGAATTGCAGTTGCATTTCCGGATACCACAGTGATATATATATATACTATATAGTCTAACATGGTGGTTGAATACCAGTCTAATATTTTTCCCTTACAAATGGACAATCCTTGACCCAACCGAAAATTTTCGTTAAACAGAACTTGTACTGTTGTATCCCATGATACTTCTTCGGCTCATATTTTAGATTTGTAGCGGACAACCTTTGTTTGAATTTGCTGTATATATATATATATATATATATATATGCGTATAATATCTAAAATAATATCAATGTGACTAACTCCTTTCGGTTTTGGTTGTTCTTCTATATTTTTTTCTTTTCCATACGGCTAACGCATGGCCATTTTCCTCTCAAGAGAGACACCTCTGGACATAAAAATGTGAAATACGCTCAACAGTGAAGAGCGATCGAATTGTATGGTCACTGTTCTAATTCGCAGAGAACGACAATTGAAAGACGTAATGATCTCAACATTCGCGTCATTCCATTATTATCATGTCGTCAGTTGTGGCTTCCGCGTAGGTAGGACATATTGACGTACTTGCATTCAGGCTGACCCCCTTGATTCCGGTACCTCAATGTGGTTACAGCATTCCACCAATTATCTGAAAGTTGCGGGCTCGATTCCCATTTGGGGTTCAAAAATCGTTTTTTTAATCTGAGGACACGGACTGAACGAACGTTAACATTTCGTCTGAAGGACGCGATGTTTGCGCTAATTAAAATCGGTCTCCCAACAATAAAACTCCCATAAATAGATCCGCTTTCTGTGCTGTATTCTTCGTCATATGTTCATTACGGAAGTCACTTCGCACCTTCTTTTTCTACCGAGTTCACCGTTTATAGTTCGAGGACTTACGATAGCTTGAAAAACTTGAATTGAAAGACGTGTTAGCGCGTTTTAAAATCGGTTTTTTCAATGATAAAACCATCATTAATTCCTTCCCTGCCACGAGGAACGTTTCTTATTTTACTGTGGCTAACGCCGGACGATTTTACTCGTCAAAGGGAGATGCGGTAGATATGGAGTTAAGAGCAGGACCATAGCAACCAAGGGCCTGCAGTCTCCCAATAATCTGTGAAATAGTAGCAATTGAGGATCCAGACGGAAATCGAACTCGAGTTAAAGATATAATGGGCCAGACAATCTATTTAAATAAAGGCATAACAAAGACATATATTATGAAAATATTTAATGAACTGAAAATATTTAATAAACTGCGGGTTTAGCGACGAAACGTCAGTCCATTAAATATTTTCATGACATATGTCTTTGTTATGCCTTTATTTAAATATATTGTCTGAGCCATCATATTTTTAACTCGAATTTGTGAAATAAATTACAATTAACATTTCACTTATAATTAATTCACAGTAATTACTTAAACATCATTAAAAACATTGCAGTAACATCTTGAAGAAGGTAATTACACAGGTCTCTGGCTGGACGGGAGTGCAGAAGGTAATTTCATAAGTTTCTGGTTGAACGAAAATGCTAGAAAGAGCATTTCAGAGACCTTAGATTTTCAAGCTTTTCAGGGGGAGCATAACCATCCCCCAAATGTTCTTGACAGCCCCCCAGTCCAAAAAGAGAGATTGTATTTTGGCCTTTTAACCGTCATTTTAGCCCCTTTGATGGAAACAACTAAATTCGTCGAATACATGAGATTTTTCGGTGAGTCAGATTTGAAGAGGCTGAGAAAGAATGAAACATTTGTAAATCATTAATTTTTTTACGCAACTTTTGTGTTCTGAACAACTCACGTTGAAATCATTACAAATTTTCCCTCGCTATTTTGTATCTTGCCATGCTATCTTTTAAGAAGCTAGCTATTGATATTGTTTTCGAATAGATGTAGAAATCTTTCCAGTGTTGACCATTGATTTTCTTTAATTGTTGACTGTTTCACTCCAGGTTCACAGCAGGTTTCTATAACTGAATTATCTTTCCATGGACCCCCAAGCTTCTGAATATAGTTCAAGTTCACGAGTACTCAGTTGCATTGGTTATACGGGATCCTGATTTCTTTCAACACTTGGGTGTCCCGCAAATTAAAATATAACTGATTGTGAGCCAGAGATTGAAAACTCACTCACCGGACTTCCATAACATTCACCTCACCGGTAGGTAAAGACAGTGAACTACATAATTAATTCGCGTATTATATTGCAAACCAAATGACCGAACCCATGCAAGATATCTCAAAAACGTGATGGAAAACTGCCTCACTCTCAAAGAATTAATTCACCTACTTAAGACAAGGGGTCAATATGAGAATTTCAAAACAATACGTTTTTTTTCTTCAATTATTTTTGTCATTAAAATAACTGTTGGATTACCACTTCGTTGACACAATGTCGATCATTTGCAATGATCTTTTCTTTTCTTTGTAGGCTACAGGTTTTCGTGTGATGTTTTCGTTTTCCAGCGTTTTTGTGCATTTTATTCACATATTCTTTTGTCACTATTTTCTTAGATAAAATTTACTGGTTAATCGGTCTTTGGAAGGTCGACTCCCGCCTGCAGCTCAGAGTTTTTCTGACTGAGCCCATAGTTTATCGTAGTTTGGGCAGCGGGATACGTCAAGGTGTTTTTAGAGTTAAACTAATGAGTATTTTCTCCCCTTTTCTGCTGCAGTTAATGGGTCACCTTTCTTTTGATAGTTATCCTACCACTAATATCCACGCAGCTTGCTAAGCTCTGTTCTTCCGCACGTTCTCCTAACACACGTTACTTTCCGTCTTATGCTTCAACCTAGCTCACCGTTATCGGGTTTCTTTACTTTCAAGTATCGTATTCCCAGTTTAATGAGACCGTGCGTGGTTTACAAACGTGCCAGCCAATTCTGCGGAGCATAATATCCCGATATTTTCATACGCAAATTTCGAACCTCAAGGGAGGGCATGCCCTCTTTGACCGGAAATGAGTGGTTAGCAAGTATTCTTGTACCACCCACCATAAAACACCGTAGTGACGACTTCGCTTTTATTTCTAGCTGTAAATCCGATTCTATTTCCGAACACCTCCTCCAAAAAGGCCTTCTCATCTTCATTCTCAAGTTTAAGCGCTTTTTTAATGGAGAGATTACCTCCATATCACGTTTTCACCTCTCGAACCTAAACCTTTTTAGGCAACCTTATGTTTACATGGTAAATTCCTTTCTGCATAATTCTCTTGCTTTTCTGTGTCGGTGATGAAACGTTAATTTATTTCTTTCTTACCAACCTTGACTGGTAACATCGTCTGCTGTAAGTAAAATAACAAAACTCGGGAACGGATATAAAAGAGTTTTAAACTTCTAGTAGAATCAAGACTATGTTTTTCTTCCTCAACGTGCTCTACATTTGAGACTTTTCGTCTAAGCTATTTTTTATACACCTTTATCGGATTAAAAGAGTTTCTTTTGTTTTCTCTCCTGCACCCTGCATGAAAGTTAACACTGTTCGTTGTTTGTTTACCAAATAAGCCCCTGTGCTTCCTTGGCTCAAAGTCAACGATGGCGCATGCGCTTAATTATGTTTGCTATTTAAAGGGCTACGCGAAAATTGGCCAACACCAATAGGCGAACTCGGACCCGAAGTACACATAACCAAGGAGATACAGTCAGAGATCAAGTGTGGCGTCGTGCACTGGTTCTTTATAACAGGTTTAAAATGGAAACCGAAACTCCAAACTGAAGCGTTATGAAGTGAAAGGTAATGTTTACAGTTAACTTACGTGATTGACCTCTGTGATATTATTTAAGCAGTATTGCATTCACTAAGATTGCCACTTGAAAGAATATTAGCCCACATGGTTTGGAGATCCTTCTTTTCGAAACGATCTCCCCAACACGCGGAAACGATACGAGAGACGGTATGTCTAATCGTGAATGGTACAAGTTACAATCATCGTTTGTACTTGTAGCATATTACGGCTGCATAGTACGACGACATATGATATGCACGTGGCTGAGGCAACTTTCCGACTAGAATGCTAATTATCGCATGGTTAACATTCTCTTGCGCGAAAGTTAACGTTTGGAACTGAATCAAGAACGGTGGAACGTAAAACTTTGAACGTTTGACCGATTCTTGAGAATGGATTATAATGAATCCTGGTTTATTTGGTAAAAAATTCCTGAAGCGCAAATGACTATGTCCAAGCACTCGTGCCACGATCAATCACAGAAAGGTTAATAGTTAAACTCATCTTTCATGTCAACTGGACCAAGAGTTGATCTCGTCATATGATAAAAACAGGTTCTTTAGCACCATAGAGGTTAGCACCATAGAGGTCAGCACCGTAAATCAAAGCGCCTTGACTGTAGTATCAATGAACGCAAAGGGCTTTGATGTTTAAGGGCCCTTTCCTGCGGTTGTGATGCGGTAACTATTCTATGAAATAGCTCGTTACGTAATTTGTGGCTATTCACTGGACCTTTTTAGTGCTCTATAGTTTTACGGTAAAGAACCGTCCACGCGTAGCTCTTTGGAGCGGTCACTGCGCTACGGATATTTTAGCGGATCATCGTAGCAGGAAGGCCGAGGCCCGTCATACATTATTCTTCATGTGAAAGGGTAGAAGCTGAGTGCTGACAGTGTGACACGGAGATGTGTGTATTAAGTTGGTTTAACATCAAGTGAACTTAGCGCGCTGTGGGTGAACTTTTCTCCTGCCTTAGAGCTCTGTTGTGGAACCAGGTTTAAAACTGCTCAAGTTTAACAGTGGAAAAGTTATTGAAGTAATGGAAATACATTGATGCTTATACGTTTAACATTTTAAGCTTTCACGTTGCTCACCTGGAAGGGACTTCTACCAGGGATAGAGGGCAGTTTTACTGCAGCGTTTACGGAAATTGTAGGGATTGCCAGGTTAATCACAAAATAAGTGTCCTTATACCTCATCCTGAGGCAACTTGTCGCACAAACTGCATGTTAATTTAAGGAGTCAAGTCGTAAGGACGAGGTAATCACTGCATTGTGGTAATTGTAATGGATCTCATCGTCTTAAAAATTTGCGTTATCCGTTAAACCTGTTTGTTTACGTGGAGTGATAATGCGCAATAGCTGTATCTGGTTCAAACGATTGAGTGGTACAAACATATATGTACTACTTTCAAAGTCAGTGCCTGCTCTTCAGCTACACACAGAAGCGACGCAAAGTCCGGGGTCCTTAAATTCCGTAACTAAACGGATGCGAATCTTGTGAATTACTTGTTTAGTTAAAACACTATTTATAGCCTAATGTTATTACTCGAGAGTTGCTGGAGAAGTTCATATTGGATTAGAGTCTTAGTTATGTTGACATGCAGGTGCAAGCAACAGTGCGATCAGTTTAGTGTTTAACCTACATATCCTGATCAAAACTTTACTTGTGAATTATTAATATATTTACATAATTATAAAAATTACTATAAATGAAGGTTTTTCTTCATTAATGATGAGTTCTGACGACCAGCGAACGTTCATCAAGCTTGTAATATCAGAAACGTTCATCAAGCTTGTAATATCAGAAACGTTCATCAAGCTTGTAATATCAGAAAAACGAGTTCCCAGTCCTATTGAAGGTTTTCATCATTATCATAGTCATCAGTCGTAATGTTTGTGTGGAACATATGGAGTATTAGTAGAAATGTTTATGTGGAAAGATCTCAGAGTTCAAAAAGTTTAGAACTCACTATAAAATTCATCATAAAAAGTTTTATTTACTATGAAACGTAAACTCCAAGAATTATATATCCGTGTGAGGATAGACTTTTAAATTTTTAGAATAATACTCATTGTGCTGTATCCGTAAACACCTAAAGTCTTTTAAAAACACTAAATTTTCCGAGAAACATTTAGTCGCTAAGTATACGTACCAATAAAAAAGTGAAGAATACCCTGGACATTCAGTCAACGTTTGGTAGTTCTGACACTTCCAGACGAAGTAATACATCACACGAGAACGAGTGTTTCATGTAGCATATCATAAACGTGCAGGAGTGTTTCGTCAGGATATCCAAACACCGAGAAGTATGTTGAAAACCGAGGAGATAGCCGAAGTATTTGCAAAGGTGTCTGGATATCTGATGGAACACGACTTTCGAGTGTGTGATCATGCTTAAAGCATGATTTAAATAAATACTGTGGTGTTTCTATAAAACCATATTCACTTTACTACTATCACCATACACACTTTCAAGGAATTAACCAAGAAGTTTGTTGAAAACCGAGGCTATATCCGAGGTTTTTACAAACTTCGAGGTGTTTGGATATCTGACACACGAGTTTCGAGCGTATGATATCGCATCTCAAAAGAATCAGTATTTGAAGAGAAAATCGAAGTAAAAGTTGGCTTAATTGATGTAATTTCTTCCTCAGATATCCAAACCACGTCTCGTAGTGATTTCCTTTGTGTTTTACTCATGAATTATTAATGAATTTGAGGTATAACAATACGAATGCCGTACCAGCATTGTTGAACTACGCGTTGAAAGCGAAAGTGGTTCGGGAACTGCGGAAAGTACAAGATGATAGAAAATGTTACCGTGTCAATTCCAACGAATGCCGTTTACTCGAAAACGCCAATATTTTAAATTTTCGGCAATTCCGGTTCAATTGTTTTTACGCGTATTGACACTTCACAGTTGCTCACATTTGTTCACAGTTTACGTTCTTGTGGAACATGTACCCGTTAGGTATATTGCATATAAAAGTAAACAGTAAACAAACCACTTATTTTCGTCAAGTTGTTGTATGATCATTGTTATGAGACGTCATATTGTACCCACTGTGGCCGACAAAGGTTTATTTCAACATGCAAAAGCCATATTTATGATTCCAGTGAAATCTGGAATGGACCAAATTGTTGTCGTAAATTCGAGGTGTCATCTACAGTGTGATGTGAGCATATGGATGGATGTACATATCTTTCCACAGCCCTGTAAACAAGTAGACAGTTAACAATATCTTCTCTTGTAAAAAATTGGGCTGCTGGTACAGTATGGATGGTGTCCTTTTCCGACCATGTCACCACACGATGATTTGTTAAGGCGAATTTTTTGAAACCGCATTTTTACTACAAAACCGCATTTTGATGGCTTCCTAGTGCATCTAGGAATTTATTATTGAAATTATTTGGCTTTCGCCAATTATGATCAGCATGTAATGGATTAATAGCAGCTGGATAACGTTTGTTCCCGAACAGTGAATAAGACATAATTGCCAGACTGTATCAACAGATTTCTTTGAGACATAAGATTCAGACACATCTTACTGACATCGCGTGCTTTAATGAACCCAAGTGGCAAAGGTGTTTCAAAACCACGCTGGTATGTTAGAAATTTGTTAGAGGGCGTACGTAGTAGCTAATACTTTAGAAAAGTAATATCAAGTTTAAAATGAACTCTGGAGTGGAACAAAATTAATGGTAATAAAGGTCATGAGTTTCCTGGTGTTCCTCTCTTCGCAAAATCGATTAAGTCATCCTTATTATTTACTTATTATTGGGATTCAATAGCTAAATAAGCTAAATTACAATGTGGTATATACATAAACAGAATTACACTTTTTAAATCTAACCACGGTATTATTACTACATTCTACTATTGCGGATGATAAGATACAAGACAGTGCTCTTAGATTAATTAGCGAAGAGATATTCATTCTTAGGGCCGACCTCATTATCTCCTTCTCATAAGCAAGTCGTAAGAATTTCTGCGACTAAACCTGGTTATAAAAATTGTAACCTACCACGTGCTGAATAAGCGAGGAAAACCTTGAGCGGACTTTACCAAAATGTCGTTAAAATTTCATCATATAAATTTGATAACAGCAAGCAGTGATCTTGATTAGAGATACGAACTGAGGGCGAAGGATTAAGTTGATTAAGATGTTAAAGAAAATGAATTTCCGAGGAGTTCATTATGAAAGCAGCTTGCCAAGTTTACACTAGATATTGATCAAGGTAAGGGCTAGCTATCGTCTTCGCGATGCATCATGTAATGCCGTACTATATTTTCACATATTAGTACTTTCTCGATTTGTGAAGAATGAACATTTTTTATTTCTATCACTTTCTATCCATCTGCACCAGTTTCTTTGTTAAATATTGAGGTAACAATGATGAGTTTTGATTTTAAAGAGGGCATGAACATCTTCTATCGCTCGTAAACATCATACTCAGCCAGATGGTCTGAGTTAGAGAACGGCGGGGTTAAGATTTGGTACAGACTTCCGTTATTCAAACAGAAATACATCAGTTATTATTAAAGCAAATTACGATACGTTGGTTGATCAACCTTCTAATCTTGCTGGCAGTGTCGCACTTTTATCATTTTAGTCTGTCTAACTGTAGGCCATTTTATTCGCCTCTGGCGGGAAAAGGAGTGAGCCATAAGATGAAAACGTTGACTGGAACACGCTTGCCAGATGTCATTTCCTAAAGAAAGCTAGTGGAATTTTGATATCAGATTTCGAAATTAGGTCACTTCAAGTCCAGAGCCGGTCCATTGAATAATTATCTTTGGGTTGTGTGATTAAAAACACGGCTAACTTGTGCTAACTCACACCTGGGGCATAATCAAACGACGACGCTTGGGGGTGCAAGTCAAAGAAAACTTTTTTAGCTCTTTTTTTTTGGCCATACCCGACTTTCACAAGGAAGTTAAAAGTATGTTTGTCGGAGCTCAGTTTTGAATGGTTAGCTTAACATCTGCACTTACCTTCACTTTACTCGTCTGGGAAAGATCCCAGTAGCAGATCTAGGTTACGTAGGGTCGTGACTACCTTTCCTCGGTCTCGCTTTCCATATAAACGGCCCCTAAGAAACCTGGTTCTAGTGGCTAAATGGTTGAAGAGTGTGATTGCATTTAGAGCATTTTGAGTTCGACTCATGTCTGGAGATAAAACGTTTTTTTGTGGCTAAAGCCCTACTCAAACGAGAACGCGAGTCACCGCATGTTCACTTGCTACGACTTGCAATGCCACCAGTCAAACAATGCATAAGTGGCCGCAGGTTCTGCACTTGTGCTAGTTCCCATGTCATTAGGGCAAAATTGTGAGTGTAAAAACCTCATCAGTACCTTGCCCTGTTTTTCTTGGAGTTTTTCTCTCCATGGTCTGTTTGAGAATGGCTCTTAAAGACGTTAAATTTGACGTAAAACGTAAAGAAGCTCAAATTAGTCGCAAGCTAACACAGAAAATGCAAGTTGTCGCAAGTTTGCGGTCAAGCGAGGTAAAAGTTAAAACTTGCGGTAGCTTGCGTTCTCCTTTGATCAGGGCTTAAAGTGGCTGGAGTTCAAGGAACGACAAAACTTTAGCGGCATCATGCCGCAATTTCGAAAGACGCCTTAAACCGTCAAACGAAATTATGGAAAGCTTAGTTGACGCCTGTAAACATTGCCAAAACAGTTGGTCAGCGTGTTCGTTTACTCTTGTTGCGACGGGATATAAATAGGGACCCCATGCGCAGATCAATCGTGATTACCCCTGACGAATACACTAAGCAGGAGTGTCGAAACGTTGAGTCATGAACGGTAGTTTTATAAGCGACGTTCAAAACTTTTTAAACGAGAGTAGCGTCAACCCATGTTTGATTATTCACCCGGCTGCGTTGGGAAATAGTTCACATATTGTTGCGACGTTTTGACACACAAACTTGGGTTTACAAGGCTGTTTTTGGAAACCTTTTATGTTGTTTGAAAATACCTTAGCATACACAAATAAGGCATACATAAATAAGGACAAACTTGTTGCAAGTTACTGCACGCTGATCAAAGTTAATGGTTAAACAGCCTAGAGGTTACAACTTCAGGCGAATTGCGTTCTCGTGTAGGCAAGGCTCAAAATTATAAGGAAATCTGAGGCTCTTCTGGAATAAGAACACACGAAATGAATTTTACGACAAGAGCACTCGAAATTCCTGTGTTGGAAAAGACGCACATGATATTTACCTGTTTCCAGGTCCATATAAGAAAATATTTTTCTCTATTTTTTTATGTCTTTTTATTCCGCCAGGGATTTCTTGTTTCCGCTGGTCTATCGAGCAGTTCGTTGTCTATAGTGTAAATGTTCTCATTTTCTAACTCAAAGAATAAAGTTGGCTTTTTTTTTTAATCTAAACTAGAATTATAAATATTTTCAAAGTTTAAGATTCAAATCCATATGGCAGTGAAAAAATCACACTATCGGAGCGTGGTTAGATATGGTAAAATACCACCCCGTGCTATAGCCAATCAACTTGCAGGAATGCCGTGGTACCACTCGCTCACTGTTGACAAGAAATAAAAAACAATTCTAACGATTTAGCAGAATAGCGGCTACAGGGATGATCACCTGACCGACTGGAAATGTTTGAAAATGGGGGAATTGATTCAAGTACATTCAAGTGTTGGCGACCTTCATTCGGTCTGAATAATCTTGTCTTCAGAAAAGAATGCTAATTAAAAAGAAAAGCCACGATAACCTGTGAAGAAGAAGGCCGTGAACGTACCTCGAAATTTTTCTTGTTTTAAGTAACTTAATAGCCGGAAACATGTTTATTTGTCGAAGATTAAGTTGTTTACAAAGACTTTCGGCAACTCAGTGCTGTTTGTGAATTATCAAATCTTTGAGCCGGCCTCTCGGAATTCCGGTTTATCAACGCTCTCTTAGTGCTTGTTCATATGATGTCGGTAACCGGGCTGGCCCGCTTACCGAGGATCTCGTCTCAGTTATTTTCCTGTTAAACTTTCCGATGTGTTCATATGGGAAACCAGGCTGGCCCGCTTGTCGATATCTCGGCTACGTTGGCCGAGATTATCGGTAAGTCAGATGAAAATTCTCCAGATGAACAGTTCGTCCCTTTCGGGATGAGATTACTGTATACACATAAAAGAGTTGATTATTAAATTATTTCATGCAGCGAACAGTCAAATTTTGCATCACACGTCCTCAGGATAAAAAATCGGTTCTCGATCAGTTAAATTCTTTCAGTATTTTCGCCGTTCTGAGGATATTAAGTTATTGCGTGTACGTGAACACATGTCCAATTTCCCGCCCTTAGGCGAGAGAGAAAGTACCATATGAACACACAAAATGATTCTTCTCGCTTAGCGGAATCATGTGAACAGGCCCCAATTAATTGTGCAAATTTTGTGATTCAAACAACTATGCTTCACAACATTTGTGGCAAACGAAATGTTTTGCTTTGTCAGCAACCGTAAATGTTTACTTTAGGAATGACCTGCAGGTCAAAATCTAGAAAATCTACTCCAGTAGTGAAGATACAAAAACGAACTTGTCACTGTTTCAGGTTTCTTTTTCCTGCTGGTGTAAAACAAACCAAATTAGTCCACGTGACCTAGTGCGTGGCTTGTGTAATGCAAGCAACCAATGAAAATGAAGAATTTATGAATTTTTATTTCTTTAAAATAATGGATATTTTTGATCCTCTAGTTGGTTTGTTTTAACGCAGCAGTTAAACAGCTGGACCTCGTTGTATGAGGTGATAGTCAACTTGGGCTTCGCCCTTGTCGATTATTTGTTCATAGACAACTCTGCCTCGTTGTCTAATTGTTAACAATAGCAACCTTCGTCAACCTCTTTGTCAATCTCTCGCGACGCCACGTAGTCCCTGGTGGCCAAGTGATAGCGCACGTGTTCCCCACCTCTGTGACCAGGGATTAATTCCGGATCCGTGCAGTAGTCCAATTACATTTAGTTTAAAATATATAGAAGATGCGCGGCCAGAAAGAGGCATATTAGAAATGAAGATATAATTTCGGCTATCAGACCTAAAGCTCGTCAGTAAAAATGTTTTGGTCAGAGAATGATTATATCTAAAGTTAGTTTGGTCACATGTGAGAAGAATGTTGTCCAGTTTGACTGTACCAAACACTTAACGGTTTTTCCGGGCACACTTATTTCCCTCTGTAGTAACAATGTACTCATGAGGGATGAGGTATAAAGAAACTCTACTGTATTTTTATTGAATGATTAATGAATTGGATGATTAACGTTAGTTGATTATTGACGGCGCTGATTGTCTGTGAAATTGGTCTTGAGCCACAGCTTGTGCACGTGACCGCATGTGACCATCTTCGTTGGTTTTATCCTAGACTTCATATTAATTGGTTTTCCCCCTATTTCAAGCGACCACCCATGTGAATGGTTGGACCGCTTCCAACACAAACAGAAATATTTCATTTGTTAGTCAACACTTTCTGGGTGTCGACTTTTCTTCCTCGACTTAATTGAGTGAAGCTCATCAATTAGAGCCGATGAATTTTAGCCAATCTTACCGTTGCTGAGCTTTGGTATTGCTTTTCACGCTACACTCTCGAAGCGTGAATCGGTTTTAGGCAAAAACAGGCAAAAGTATTCAGAATTTAAGCTTACGAATTACGAACCTTGTTATGGCACCCTAAGGTTAGTGAAGCTGGCATTTTTTCGTAATGTTGTCAACTTGAAAGCTGATAGGCCACACTGGGGTTGCTATAGATTTTGTAATATTGATGAAATTCATATTCAAATTCAAATAAAATTCATATTGGATGCCTGGCAGTACAGAAAGCTGTGTAAGTTATTCAAATAGTTCTTAAAGTCGACATTCTAGGACTTTGTTCCCATGTACAGCACGGTTACTGAACACGATGGCTTAAACTATCCTGCATGGAGAGGTAAGCCAAACAGTTTTAGCCAGGGATGGCTTGTCAATATTTTTACAAATAACACAAAGAAGACGAAGCTAACTTTTAATTAGCTTCCATGGTTAAATTCCCAGACAGACTGTTTGTTGAATTTTGAGAAAATGTTTCAGAGAGCCAAATGTTGAAGTTAACAACTGAGTGGGGCTCGACTGATGGCCATATGAACTGCGACTGTGTAGGTGACTGCCTCAAAAAGACAATCATTCCGAATCGACATTAGGTACGAGCTTAATTAATAACCTCCAAACTTTCACTTGCACAGAATTACTACACAACATTCATAAATAAAAGACAGCTGCATTTGAGATTGAGTGACTGAAATCAAAAGGAAACGGAAGGTGAAGTGAACTAAGTTTGAGTTGCTCGGACATAGCAAAAAGTGGCGGCCAAAGACCCCAGAACCAGAAAAAATGCGGAAATTCGGCGGAACCTGGCGCAAAATTGAACAAATTTGTCATAACCCGAGACAAGCTTAGTGTAATTGTAACTGAAAATATAGGTAAATTTTTGTTTGTTCCCCAAAAATATTCATGGCAGTACGCTAATTTGTGTATCTGGAGAGCGAAACGCATAGTTGAGTGTAAGGTGTATCTTCAAAAACAAGTTTATGTTTTATTTGAAAATCAGGTTGAACCTTGCTGATTTTCTTTAAATTTGTTTATGTTCTTTAACTCTTTCCGTACGGCCGTGGATTTTATTATTTACTCTGGTGTTAGCCAGATTATTTTACTCTGGCCAACACCAGACGATTTTACTCGTCAAGGGGAGAGGTACGGTAAGAAGGGATAATAACTAACTCTTTCCCGGCGGTCGTGGACTTCTATTATTTACTCTGGCGTTAGCCAGATTATTTCACTCTGGCTAACGCCAGACGATTTTACTCAACAAGGGAAGAGGTACTGCCGAGTTGATTGACTGTTAAAAATCTTTACCAACTGATTGCTTCGACAATGATAAGGCAAATGTTATTCCGAATAAACTAAACAAATAAAATCATGTTTGGTTCAATGGGAATAACATTTGCCTTATTATTGACTGTTAATTAAGGCAAGAATTCTTATATAACTGGCAGTCCATCATCAGTAAAGCATTTATATTGTCTGGCTTAACTCTTTCACTGCAGTACCTTTCCCCTTGACGAGTAAAAATCGTCTGGTGTTAGTCAGAGTAAAATAATAAAAGTCCGACGCTACCGGAAAAGAGTTAGTTTTTTAGTTATCCCTTTCCCGGACGACGATACTCTCGTTATTTCTGATATTTCGTACGATGCGATAATTTATGAGACCAGACGGAGTCGGAAGATAAGAAGCAATGAACCTTCAGGCCACATGCAAGGGTTCATCCCTCGAGATCGGTGTGGCCTTTTTTTGGTTTTTAATTCATTGACAGATGAGTAAGATAAATTCGAAGAATCTGAATCGAGGAAGTTTGATGCAGAAGGATGGTCTCAGCCTCTCCAGCAAACCAACGTCGACCTAGTTTTCTGATGTACTGAACACTGCGTATGCTTCTGTCAATGAAAGAAGAATCTAACAAAAAGAATAGCACATGCAACTCAAGAATGAGCTCGCACACACGACCCAAAGAGACGGCGCTTCCCGTCGGCTTACTCCATCTGACTTCTAAAAATGCCACATCAGGCAAAATATCAGAAATAACGACAGCGTCACCATCAACAAGGGAAACAGAGTAGTCATTATAAACCGCCTGGTACACAAGAACAGCAGCCTTGCCAAATCTCGCACTCTTCAAATCCTGATAACGTGTATTTAGATTTTGCACTAACGATAAGACAACTTATTGAAAATCAATAGTAATTCTATACTCAGGAATTCGGAAATAGTGGAATGAATGATGAATGCTGTGTGAGTAATGTGGTTGAACATGACTAATTATAGCATCATATTATAGCATAGAAAGTTGTGGCAACACTGCCAGCTACTGCTTCCTGCCAGACATATTCCTTTAATTATGAAAGTTAAAAGTTGGCTTAATTCATGTAATTTCTTCCTCCGATATCCAAATGCCATCTTGGTAGCGATTTCCTTTGTGTTTTTCTCCTGAATTATTGATGAACTTGAGAATTTAAGTAAAGTATAAAACATAATCCGAAAATTAACATCTTGAAACTTGAGATACAAGTTGAAACAAGACGAAGACAGGT
>JBAHVQ010179503.1:0-13671 GCA_036872915.1 Nanipora kamurai
TGAAACAATAAAGCCATTGAAAGTTGTGTGTAATTAAATTTGTTGTTTTAGTTTTATTATGAGTGAATCGCTTATGGAAATTCAGTTCTAAACGTCCCTTATGAATATATTGATGAGGGACGTTTAGAACTAAATATCCTTCATCCCTGTACTTGGGGGAAATACGTCATTAAGCGTCCTTGTTGAAACAAAAGAAACCGAGGCGACCATGTTATTATAGTAGAATAAACAATGACACGTTCTCTTGGGATGGGGCAAAATTTATAAAAACAAAAAACAGCTATAGCAAACAAATGTTTGAGACTTGGTACATCATCAGTTATCCAATGAACCCAGATGACACAGCGGGTCATCCAAAGAAGCATTTGCATATTTTTTATGAAGAAAAATTACGTTCTTAACTTTTTCCCGTAAATATTTGCATAAATTTATTTTAGAATTTATATTTAATGTATATTCGGCTGCTTCCTTTGATAATGGTTCTAGTCTTAACCATATTGTTGGGAAGGTATTTCTACATGCAAATAAAAAGGTCTTACTT
Organism: Nanipora kamurai; assembly: GCA_036872915.1. NCBI lineage: Eukaryota > Metazoa > Cnidaria > Anthozoa > Scleralcyonacea > Helioporidae > Nanipora > Nanipora kamurai. The sequence continues at coordinate 542 of JBAHVQ010179503.1, forward strand.
ACTTGTTTTTTAATTAGAGTAGCTTCGAAATTTTTAACTTGTCTCCATGTGGTTACCCATCTAAAGTATTCACCTACATATTCGCCAATTTACGGCGGATAAAATGTGGAATACCATGCTTCTAGAAATAATCTTTGGTCCCATCGTCCAATATGATAAAAAAAAATTATTTGAACATCTGATTTTTCAAATGTTGCTCATCGCGCATACTAAGTTAGGATCATCCGCACGAGGGCAAGCCAGCGCAACCGCAAGGAAGAAACAAAAGATGAGACAAAGAAAGTATTCCTAAAGGATAGCGCAAGCAAAACCACAGAAGCGCACGAAATAACCGCACATGAACCCAAGCGCAAGCATAAGAGCAAGACCACCGTCTTCTTCCGTCCGCTTGGGACTCGTCGGTACAGGGTGGATCATCATAGTCATTTTAGCCGGCTAGACTGCAGTTGCAGAGATCGTGTGGAATTAGACTTAATCTTTTCCGGTTATATATATATATATATATATATATATATATATATATATATATATATAACCCGAGTAGCAAACGCTGCCCTAACTTTATTAAAGTTATTTCGCTCTACCTACAAGCTATCGAGCACTCTCAAACCAATTGTCAACTGTGTTTCCTGTGTGATACACTTTTGCTTTTGCTTTAAATAAATTCTGAACAAAACCATATAAATATATATAGCAGGCAAATATAGTATGTTGGTGGTAGATCTTGGAGTTCTCGACACCGAAAGAGGCAGGGCGGATAACTAATTGTCTATACTTAAAATATGTAAATACTTAACTAACTGAGCTAGTTCAGGCAATCGTACGTATAAGATTGATTTTACGTTTGATTGCGATTCAGAAGCAGTTGTTTACTTCATTAGGTGTAAGAGATGTGATAAAATTTATGCGGGCAATACGATAACGTCCTTCACAAAACGCTTCAATAACCATAGGAGTAGCCTTAACAGATATGGGAAGGGACAAAGAGGTATTACAGGGGAACATATATATGCGCATTTTTTTGAATCGGGACATTCTGGATTGGATGGTTTAAGGGATAAAGTGATCGATAAAACGAATGTAAATGAGCCGACAGTGAGAGAACGGTATTGGATATATAAACTTAATACTTTTATTCCTGAGGGACTGAACTTGAGCGACTTTTTTTGAATAATGGATGACTAGATTTTGTGTATTAGCTAAAATTAACTAAAATTAGGAAATACTGCTTAAAGTTAAGTGAAACTTAAACGCTAAAAACCTCTAACAGTGAAGACCACGCATGTCCATATAAAATCAACGCTCATTATAGCCGATTTGAATTTTCCCGTGTTTCCAGACCATACCTCGGTTGAATCTGTTCTGTGCTGAATTATGATATTTATTCTAAGACTGGTATTCATGCTGTTGTAAGTTACATGATGTAACACAAATAATCAAATATTCTGAAAGGCTTCCTTCTGTTTCATGTGAAATTAGTATTTAGCAGTTAATTCCAGTAAAGAAATTTTGCAAGTTTAGTAAAAGGGCAGTACAAGACGGTGCCAGGTGAAATACTACAGTTTTTCTAGCGCAAGAATCAAAATTTCTGCATTCTCTCAAGAAGTGTCATCCCGCGAGAAAGTACGGCTTAGGGCGCGCAACTCTTATAGCCCCACTCCAGATATTCCACTGCATTTAACCAGGTATAAAATCATTCAACAAATGTCGGAAATATTCGACGAAGATTTGCAACTATTCAGCTTGTAAAGTGATTTAAGTAGCTTTGAAATAGTTAAAAATCTCGCTGGTCCAACAGAAGCAGCGTGCTGTTGTTGTAGGTAACCTGACATGCACAGTAGCAGCGGGAAAGGTATAAATTAAGTTCATTGGACACCGTTACACCTCACCGCGCTTTCTCCTTTATAATCATCAAACCGGAGCTTAAACATGATTGACAGGTTTACACAACCTCATCCTGATGTGAATTTCATTTGTTCCTTGTTGGTTGTTTCCACGTGACGTTATCACGGTTGGTGAAACTTTAACAAAAGAATCTCATTAACTGCCACAGTATTTGGCACGTACAAGTATGTATGTGGCGCCTTTTTTGTCTTCTGATCCAAGCACAAGGGATTGGTTTCGACCTCTCTAATATGCTCCTCTACAATTCCGGTATTCTGATGCCTTTATAATACGAACCTCGAAGACTTTGACCATTTATTTACGCCAGATTGAGCAAGGACGAAAGAGAAACCTTAACCAGGTAAGATTTATTTCTGTCGCTTGCTTGTTTTACCAAAGGGAAGTCTGACAATATTTAGATTCTTACTGGACCATTCATTCACCACAGATTCTCAACAAGTCAAGAGAAAAAAGGTTTTAGGGAGGAAAGATTTGTGATTCTCTTATTTTTTGAGCTTCCATGTTGTCAACTGATGTCGGATTCGAGAAAGCTCCCCTTAACTTTCTCATGTTATGATGGGCAAAATAATGTTTGATTCGCTAACCATGGTCACCGTCATTTCGTCGGCGACCTGAAGAATGATGAAAAGTAAGTTTAACTAGTTTCTTTGAACAGTTTTGGTATCAAAGCGCTGTGGTTGTTAATATCTTAGATATATCAATTTCCAGACACAAACTCAGTACCTACGCTTCGCTCCAGCAAAGGGTCTTCACTGGAAATCTCAGTAAATCACTTTTCACTTTTTTTTGGCAGTACAGAACTCTTAAGCCGTATCCATTATTTCAAGACCAGGTTCACAGAAGATACAAACCCGGGCTGACAAGCAATTCAGCCATGAAATAATTCCTTTGTTTCTTCAGGTTAAGCACTAGAGCTTAGTTTTTTATTTTGATCATATTAGCATTGATTTTGAGTCATAGCAAATCCCTACAACGACGGCTTTCGAATCTATGCCTTATGGATTGTTGTACGTTATTTCCTCTCTAGATCAATTCCAACATTATCGAACGTAAACAGAGTTAGAAGGTCATAATTGTTCAACACCTTATACCCACTGGACAAGCTGAGTTGCTTACCTCGTTCCAGGTGTTCAAGATAAGTCTTTTCAATTATCTGCTGATGAAAAACTAAACGTTCGAGCTACTTAAATCGTTCAGGTGAACATTTTAATAGGGGTTAGACTTCAAATTTTTCAAATTAAGTTGAAACAGGTTTCATTGCGTTGCTAATATCCTCTGTAGTGTTTTGAAAATTGCGAAGCATTTAAAAAGGGGGAATCTGATTCTAACGCTTAATGCCCTGATAGGCTTCATGTCTTTGTTCCAGATGCTTCGGACTATTCTGCTAGAAGGTATCTGGTCCTGTTAAACTTACACTAATATAAAGTATCCTAACGTTTCTAGAGAAGGTCCAAGGTGGTCGAAACGTTAGAATTCTTTACTTCGCGTTCCAGTACATTAGCGACCTTCTCACTTAATTTTTGTATCCAGTAAGTAAGAGTTATTTACCTAGACAAAGGGAACTAAGCTAATTATTCCTCGAGACGCGTAGCGCCAAGGGGAGTAAATAGCTTAGTCCCCGAAGTCGAGGTAAATAACGAATTTAGTTCATGGTTGTGGAGGTTTGCTGGAAATTAACGGTATTACTCTGCCCGGTCGGTGTTTTTTTGGCCTTTTCTTGTGAATATATCTACTTGACGCATACACAATCATTGAATTAATATGCTAATATAGTGCGTTCCATTACATGTGGGAGCATAATTAAAATCACGCGTAACAACTCGGCAGTGTGAAACCAAGGTGGTGTAATTAAAAGCTCCATGCCTAGAGAAGAAAAGAAAATGAGGTTAAACAATAGTCTTAATGCGTCTTACAATAGTCTCCAGGGTAAAAAGTTTGTAGATCAGATGGTTAGTATGCATGCACGATTTGTCTCGCAGATGTGAATCTGACTTGGTAATGTAAGGAAGGTGCTTGTAGTTGGTTTTGAAACGAAAGAGATAGAGAAGATTTTAAGGACGTAAAATACAGGAGCTCCGTTATTACAGCAAGATTCATAATTCGAACGATTAGGAAAGTAAGAAGGCGTTGTTAAACACTGCAGTTGGATGAATGTATTACAGTCGGCGAGTTTCCACGGTTCTCCTTGCAGTTTAATATGTCTTGGTTGTGTACACGGTTAGTAATCTCATGCATGTACTTTCAAATACGTCCACTGTATCGTGTTTTATTTGTCTGTGTTTACTGGCATGGTGTACATAGGGTAGCTAAAGATTTAGGTAGAACGACAAAGAAAACCGCCCTATCAGATAGAGATAACAGGAATGACAAACACAAGCTTTTTCCGAATGATTTTCTGATCAACGTCGGACCCAGGGTCTTATCTCCGCTCCTACTACTCTCTCGCTTTTTTCGCAGCGTGAAAGTAGCGGTAGCCGAGATAAATCCCTGTTGCGGGTTCCTGGTGAAAGCACCAAATACAAGAAAAATACGAAGGACCCCGATTGTCTGATATTTTTCCTTTTTTTGTTCTAAAAATCAGAATATTAGTTGATAACACTAAAAATGAAGGAATAGCAGAACTTGAAGAGGGAATGTTGAAGGGGCAATAATTCAAATTTTTTTCTACTTTTTATCGTGATGACTATAGGGTTGAAAAAGCTAACGTCAATATGGGATATAAGATCTTCGAATTATTCGTTCTGATAATTCTCGGAACTTGCTTACCACGAAATACGGTAGGAAACATGTCAGCTAAGGGTGAAAATCGAATCCAGGACGATTTAGCTGCTGGACCGGCTCTCTCACAGGCGCCAAAAGAATTTTCCTATGACATAAAGCGATCGCCAAATAAACAACTGATGATGAAAAAACGAAAATGAATATGACAACCAACAATCTTCCAACTTTCAGTTTCAGCGATGAGCTTAAACGTCGTTGGCATACACAACTGAGATACGACGCACTCGCCATTATTCGTCGCTATCATAGACGAGGCAACAGGCACTTGATGAATAAACTATACAGCTTTGTTGTACATAAATACTACTGGCGGTATTGGTTTGTGGCAGTGTACAATAATGTACATGGCTATGATGCTCATACAATTGCTCTCTGTGGTGGCTATTCCCTTCTCCACCGGTACAAAAAGAATATCATATATATATATATCTTCAGTTATTTACAAGATGTTTATTGTCGGGTTATGTTTTGTCTTATATTTTTTCAAATTGTCGGCTGGCAATGGATTTTAAAATGTCGAAACGGTAATGGTCATGGCAAATGTTGTATCCTGAATCAAACCAATACCTACGTTTACCAAGAAAAAATTTTAAAACCATGATTCATTCGTGAACCTGAAACATTCTCTTCCCAAGATGAATTTTCAGCTGAGCGTTTACAGCAGCTTTGAGAAAAAAGCAAGTTTCCAATAAATAAACCGTTTTCATCATTTGTCTTACTTTTACCTTTTTCCGTTTTTATTGTCTCACTTTACGAAAAGATACTTTTCAGACGGACAAATTTTTTTTGTCTACAGAACTCTGCCTAAAAATGCTATTTTTTGACAAAATTTTCGTAAACAGAATATTCCTCTCGATAATATTACGCGTTTAAGGTGAGGTTCGTCATATTTGCTGCCTAAGCGGAAGTCAGGATATGATAATAATGATGAAAATTCTAAATGCTGGACGCAAATTTGGTTCATATGGGAGCTTGGAATATCTCAGATAAATAGCGAACGTTCGTCAAGCTCGTTATCTCAGAAAAATGATTTCGGACCTCCAGACGGGAATCGAACCCGCAACCTTCCGATGATCGGTGAGATGCTCTAACCATTGAGCAACCGAAACCCAGGGCAGAATTACGAAATATGTATCTAAAGTTTGATAGCTACAAATTGCGTGACATGAGTTCTTGATAGCTGATGTCGAACGTTGGGTTAAAACCGATAATTATAAATATTCTGCAAAGTCTACTAAAATATATAATCTACAACACCAAAAAGTATTTACCAGTAATTTTCTAATCTAATGAACACATTTTAAAAGAAATCGTGTTATATGACTTATTAAAAAAGAATTGGATATTATACCTTTTTTAAATCCGCTTAATTCTGACAGCTAATATCGAAAAAATTTAACGCAAACTAAAAATTAGGAGTAGCTTAGCTCTTTTAAGTGTTAAATTTGGTTGATTAGTAACTGGAAGCCATTTTGAAACGTCACTTTAATTTCGTCATAGCAACTACTCAAACACTTTTCTGAGTAGTACTACTTGATGTCAAAAACGTTTTCTACTTTTCACGTTATGTCTCTATCCAATTTTGAAGAAACTGTATCGAGCACCTTAACAATTGGATTAATAGCTCGAAATGTCTATGGCGTGAGAGTTGGCGAGGGCAAAGCTCAAGTCAGCTGCCATCTCGTTGAAATTGACAGCGAATAATCGGACTGTTTTGATGGTAATTACTCGTTGGTGTTAGTTTCTCATATTTATTGAAAAACAACTTAATGTACAAGCGTGTTTTTGACCCTAAAACTCAGCCACACTGCGTTACTTATTCTTAACCGATATCTGTCGATAGCAAGATATCGAGTAGCCTGAATGATCAGATTTTAGCTAGATCACAAGGAACGTAATAATTGACAGAAACGCAAGACAAATCGAGAAAATGAAGTTACTGAGTTACGGACGATAAGGAAGGACAGTACGGCAAAGTATATGAAGCTTATACAGCAGGTGTTTTCCATTTTAGCACTTTTTCTCAAGATTTCTTCTCCATCTCTCATCCTCCCCAATGATAGTGTTTGGTCCAAAGTTATTATCGACAGCGAGGCAGGACATCAACCTCTGGGCCAACTCATTGTCCACATCGGCGCCTTAGTTTTTCAACAAAAGAAAAAGTGTCGTTAATTGTATACTGACCTATGGACATAGCACACAAGAAAGAAACTTAGCTTAGAATTTAGCGAAATTATAAGAATGGTTACATAGGGCAGAAAGGATGGATCTTAAATGGACATTGGCTTTACTTATCTTAGGCAGTCCCTATAATATACCGGGTCTGGCGTCTGATGGACTGAGTTTGTCATAAAGTTCATCAGTGACGACGTTCTGTCTTTTTAATTCTTTAAGGAAATCGCGAAGTTTGTTCTCTCGCTTTAAGGTAGTTTTGACTGGATCGGATATCAGCAGCTTGAACTTGGTCTCATCACTTAGGATTGCATCCATCTTGCTGGTGTAGGCAGAACGGCTAAGAATAACAATTCCGTTTTCCCTTGTTCGGTTTAAATAAGAAAATATCCTTATCTTCTTTAATTAAAGCCTTTCAAAATCTTATAGTTGTCCCGAATTAGTTGAAAGTTAGGTAAAGCGAAATTCTGATAGTCCGATAAAACGATATCTTTTAATTTGGTTTAGACGAAATCTTCGGTTTCATTACAGGTGCGAGAATCGTGAAATCATCTCTCGAGAATGAGAGTTTCCTCATCACCAAATTTAAACCTGGTTTAAGCGGTAACATCAGATCTGTTCCGCTTACCTTATCTTAATTTATCTTCTCACTCGTTCTACCATCTTTTCTCTCATTGGCTAATTATGCTTCAACACCTTGTAAATATCATCTTAATATCCTTACCCAATTTATGTAACCTTTGAAAATGTTGCGCGTTGGCAACGAAACGTCAGTAAAGCTTTTAAAATTAACATGTCTTATTTCTCTTCTATTATTCTTTCAGGGCTATCCTTGTTAAAATTTTTAAATTATAAGATGTTCAAACAAACACGAAAAATCTACAAAATTTCTTTTAACATTCGTAGCTCGTTCAGTGAACCAGTCCATTATAAAAAGCCAGCTTGCCGTCAATCGATATAATCTGTTCCATACAATCCCATATAATCAGTCCAATTGTCTTGTTCAAGTTTCTAGCTGTGAACAAATAAAGGAGATCATTAATGTTTGACACCTTTCGCTCAACATTAGGAACGTATTTACGTCATATAGAACCTATCTACTACTTTCTCCATAATTGACACTCAAATGTCTTCTGTTTGAACATTCTAATATTTTCACGCTTCTTATCACGATCGTGTTAAGGAACGCTACCTGTTATTTAAATTTTAAAGCAAACATTCCACATACACTCTCGTATCCTTCACATACAGAAAGTCTTTTTCACAGATTCAACTGGTCATATTTCGTTCAGTCTACGTCAAATTCCTAGTGTTCCAAAACAGAACGCTGAAGAAGGTGTTCATAAGATACTGTGAACTTTTTAAATCCTAAATTATCTTCAGTTTGATTGACTAAAGAATACAAAACATTACTGTTAAAGTTTAAGCTGTTATTCACAGTCGAACACAGTTTTCTTCGTTGCACAATTTGCATAATTTTCCATATTACTACAATACAACGAAATATGTTTGTCACAGTGTTACCTCGAGACAAGTAGCTTGTCTTTCGCTGTAAAAACATCATTTTCCACACAAGAATTTCTGGTTCATTAATGGGAAAAATCTTCACTTCTTTTTAGATATTTTTGATTCAACAATATTTACCTCCAAAAATGTTACCCTACATTAAAAATTCCAACAAGTAATTTGTTGTCTTTTCTTGCAACTCTAACCGGCCATATGACCGAATGAACACCAAATTTGCAATGGATAAGTTTATTTTTTAAAGAGTAGTTTAGAGCGCATAAAAAGAACACGATCATGCGGATGCATCAAAACCGAAAGAAGATGCGTAGTTTGTTTGTTGCTTTTCTTTTTTAAACACTAGGTTTTGAAAGGCACAACGGCTGCATTTGTCATCCACGAGCTCAAGGCTAACGTTCTATGCTATTGAGTTAACGTTTTATGCCATTGTTACATGACTTATGGCATGGCATGAATTTCAAACAGTAAAAATTAGCTACAGAAAATAGGCTTTCATGGTACTATCTGTACATTATAAACACCAACATATTCTCACGTGGTCCTTGGAAAAGGATTTGCACCCAGCATTCACAATTATTAAAGTTTCTGTTCATTACTTGCCCTGTCAGACATCTTCAAACAAACATCTTCGGGAGACATATTCAAACAAGTATGTATTTAATCTCCAGATATAACTTGTTTCTCTCCCAATTGGCCAAGGACTAACTATGGGATATGAAAGCCAGAATTTAAATACTCTCGAGCAGAAAATTTGTATTTTAAAGTCATTCTCAGGATAACATAAGAGAAATAAATTCGTTTGAATTCTCTGGTTAAATAGAAATGCGGACGTTCGAAGAACAGAAATTTCCATCCAACATTACATTCTCGGCAGCTTACTTGGCAGTGAGCGGTTCTGTTATTTGAAAACGTCAGTTCAAATTTAGTTTTTAGTCAAATTAGTTTAGACCGAAGGTGGTCTACCAAATTCTCTACCTCAACTCCCCGGCCGGCAATTGCTTTCGGCGGCCCTGACAACATTGCTCACAATGTTACAGCAATTACTCAATAGCATAGACCAGAATGAAGATCTAAAGTCAGCCAGGAACTATTGGTTTGGGTATAGGGTAAGCATTATCCCTTTCCTTACTATGGGTTTTTCCCTTGTTCACTAAAATCGTCCGGTGTTAGCCCAAGAAAAACAGCACTACCCACATACCCTTGGTAGGGAATAGGTTATAGAAAAGCCCAGGTGAGGATACTATCATGGTTCAGCTTTCGCTAACTTACCGCGCCAAAGGTTTTTCATATCTATTGATGTCAAATTTTGTGAACTTGAAATATTTGCCTCATGTGTTCCATTTAGGATTTCAAGCCATGTTGCTGGCAAATAGCTGGCAAAAAGAGAATTTAGACCGATCACATGGTCTCAACTTCAGTCAATGGTCTCGGCTCAAAGAACGCAGTTAAGACTGATTTCCACTGATGTGTTTTTCTACGTACGTATCATCTGCGTAAAAGTTGAAACCTGTCTAACTTTTCCGTACAATAAATTCACATTTAACCTATATTTCTGAAGTCAACTGAAAAAGTTGATTCGAGCTGGATTTAAACCCGCACCTTCAGGAATCCGATCCGCCACTCTACCTGTTGAGCTATCGAGCCTACAGGGATTGGAGGTGAGTTATTATCCAACTTAAGTGCACGAGATATTCATAGATAGCGTTAAGTTGTCCCGAGAATATCTTGTATACTTAAATTGGATAATAACTAGGCTCGATAGCTCAATAGGTAGAGCGGTGGACCGGATTCCCGAAGGTGCGAGTTCAAATCTCGCTCGAGTCAACTTTTTCAGTTGACTTTTCCGTACGTACTGCCTACATTAATGAAACACAGCACATAGTAATGCATTTAACTACGCAAGAATTCATCGATCCAAAGCTTATATAAGTAAAGATTAAACAAGTATCAACTTCTCCACCCTTAACAAGTACGTAAAAGACACGATACGCATGTACCCCCGAACGGACAGCCAAAATGATTTAGATCTATCTTAATCGTCGTTCTACCTCGGCTTTTTTCTAAATACAAAACTTTCTCGTCTTTATGGAAGTAGAACAACGTTTGAAGTTGGTCTTTAGTAGGAGAAAGGTAACATCAATCAAGAGGGATTACTTCACGAGCGTAATTTGCAATCGATGATGTGACTATTGTCTACCGCAATTTTATGAACAATTCTGAGAAAGGTTTCCTCGAGTGGTTTATAAAGCCCGAATTAAACGTTTTCATGAGAGAAACAGTCAACTTAAGTCACGACAAACTTAGCAGTTGAAGTTAACTAGAATAAATTTATGTGTTGACCACAACAGAAAGCCCGAAAATATTGGGTTCTGGTTAACCCATACGAATTGCGATTGGCTGAAGGTTTACAGCGACCAATCACAGCTCGTGCTGGATACGCAGGACCCAATCTTTCCAGGGTTTTTGGAGCAGTCAATTATGCGTCGCATAGTTAGCGTCAGCCCATCACTGTATTGTATCTATAACGCTAATTGTCTTAACGAAAACTAATATACAGTGGTGGCGCCACTGGAGGGCAGAGTTGTGGCGGACTCTCTCGACTCTTGACAAATACCCAAACTCCTTTGCTTTCCCTTGTAGATTTAACCAAAAATTTCTTCTTACCAAAATACTGACCTTACCCTAACCTTGACGAATCTTCCAATGGAAAATTTTATCAAGAAAGCAAATTTACACCGTTGGCTTTGAGAGGAGTATTGCTCAACAATAATACTCCTTCAATAATTAATGTTATTAATAACTGCGTTACTGATATTAAATCTTTCCCGGCGGAATTAGAATTCTATCGTTTTATTTTGTCTAATGCCAGACGATTTTATTTGTTAGGGGGATCGAAAATATATCACTGGGAAACACTTAAATATTAATCATAAACTTAACTTTAGGATTATACCGAATACACGCTTGAGATCTTTAATCTGCAGCTTTAATTCAAGTACATGTAAATCAAGAATCTTAGCCTCTTTCTGAACGGGTCGTTTTCATTGATGAGACAAACTAAAGCTGCGTTTACACTGCTCCTGAACGATTCCGAGAGTTCACATGGTACTAAATTCGGAACCGTACCAAGAATGGCAATATTTCAGCTAGAAAATGCAATTTCTTTGTGTTTAAGGAAAATGCACTATGTACACCCAATATCCTATGTACAGGATGCTTGTGTGTATTTTGAACTTTTTGCAATTTTTACTAACTTCCAATTTGATTTTCGACTTTTCTTTAAAATAGCCAAAAAAAAAACGAAGCTCAGCTAGAATTTTTGTTCGTTCGGACATGTTCTTAACTAAAGAAGAGTTTAAGGCACATAACAGCTCACCACATGATATAATCGACTTCTGATTAGCAATTCTTTTACGATCTCTAGTTTTAATTTGAAACCATTTCTCATACTTTGACAGCACTTGAGAATTGTTTTATGCAACACTATTAATTTTAGACATGTCAAAAAACATTTACTTAGGCAGCCTTATGCATGTAAAATAAAAAGAAATTTAAACATCTCACGGACTTGTGAACATGAAAACATTAAGTATCTTTTTTATGAAATCGACTTAATTGTTTGCAGACTGGGCCTATATAAGCTTTAAATCACAGAATGATGGCATTTTTTTCTTCCTGTTTCACAGATTGTTCCATCAAATCTGTAGTTTAATAATCAACATAGCCTATCTCAAGCTCAAAAAATTCTTATCAAGTAAAATTATGAATTCAGATGTGTCTTAGTGATAAAAATTAGCAAAGTACGACTTTGTAATACAGAGAGTGGGGTGCTTATACCAAAAATTACAAAACAGAACAGAAATCAATAATACTCTTTGTTGCAAAGATCTAATGGCCATAATATACGTTCTGTAACATATTAGGAAGAAACAGACGTTATTCCTGCAAAACAGTGGTAGAAGTTTGACTAACAGAAAATACGAGATAAAAGATTTTGTACTTACATCCAGCAAAAAAATTATCGTAATGGAGTATTTTGCTAATTTCCGTAAGTCTATTTTATCAAGCAGTCCACAATATTCGGCTTTAGTGGGGCTTTTCCTTGTGACCAGACCGACGTTAGAAAAACATGATATTCAGCGAGTTGTGTGTCACGGCTGTATAGACCCATTAGCCGTTGAATAAAGGATTTTGAAAAGTGAAAAAAGTATTGAAGATAATAGCTGTTCTTAAATAAAACAAAAGGCATTTAGAACAAATTGTTTGATTTGAAGTTCACCAAAGCACCAACCAATATTTACTTTGCCAGTATCGACATACCATATTCATCTACGTCAGTATAATACATTATGCATTCGATATCAAGACTTGTTGACGGGGCTAACGAGTATAAAAACTAAATTATCCACTGTCAAAAAAATTCTAACGAATATTTCTCCAGCGAACGTAAAAAATGTAGCCTTTTGCAACCCTGTCAAATATTTTATAGCCCAAATAACAACGGATTTTTTATTCAAAAAATTAAATGAAATATTCCTCTAAGGTTTGCCGCGGGTGATGCATTAACTATAATGATATCTGTAGCGGCATATACTATTCGAGTTTCTGAATTTCGAGCATCTAAATATGACAACTTCCTGTTGCTTCCTTTAGACTAATTTTAAGGCCAATCTGGACCGTACTACATGAGGTAAGTAAAATAACCTGCAAGTAAAAATTTTGAAATACTATAAATCATAAGAATTGAA
>JBAHVQ010179514.1:0-16665 GCA_036872915.1 Nanipora kamurai
CGGTCATCAGAAGGTTGCGGGTTTGATTCCCGTCTAGGGCTCAGAAATCGTTTTTCTGAGTAAACGAGCTTGACGAATTTTGTTCTGATATTTACCAAGCTCCCACATAAGTGTCTTAACCTTAAGCATTTCAATACAACAACATATGATTGACGTTGTAGTGAATTGTGAATGTGGTTTATACTTTTCAAACTCTTCACAGCGGCTCTGTTTAATTTAACATTTATTCGATCGAAAATGTTCTACGTATTGATTGCCAATGTAGTCGTGAAACCGTGGAAATACTTCTAATGACGTTCTATGTAGAACTACGACGGCGTTTAAAATACTCTTGGGACTATAAATTATTCATTCCTTTTGTTTTGAACGAAAAATTCAATTGTATGAATTCGTTGCCGTAGTGTTTGCTTAGTCATAGTACCACACACGTGAGATTTTTCATTAATTCTTCTAGAACCGTGTTACTTCCTATCGTAATTTCTCACATAATATGATGCATAATTTTAAAATTTCTAAAGTTTGTATTCAGGTTCTAAATTACTCCAATATTTAGATTTTCTGTAACTAATACTCTTTTTCATAAAATTAGTTCTTGGTTCATCAAGAGCAAATTGTCCTTCTTTGCTACGAAGATTACGTAATTCATTACTTGAAAGACAAACGTTTCTTTTACGTTAGATGTTATGCGTCCAGGGTTTATTTATCTAAAGTTATTTTAAAACAGTAGCTCTTTCGTGGATGTAGGCTTCTGCTTTTTAAGGGACCGTTTCACCAAACCTTAAATTATATATAATTAGTTAGATTGTCTCCGCTTGACGAGTAAAATCGTCTGGTGTTAGCCCAAGCAAAATGATGGAAGACTGATGCTGCCGGATGAGTTAATTGAGATAGTTTAGGGCCCATTTTATGTTTTTACTTTAAGGCGAGTTACCCGGCATGCAGAAGAAATAAGCTCTTTTCCCGCTTACCGTTTGTATGGAAAGGCGAGTAACTCGCCTTGCCAGGATCTCGGCAATGCGGGATAGATGTTTTCCCATGTGAACACTGTTCGCCGAGTTACTCGGAATGTGTCGGTCGAATGCCATCAAGGGAACATTGTTCAACCAAATCTGAAGTGGAAGAATGATGAATAACTTTACGTGAGTTGGTTTCTTGTAAACAGACGGCAAATTCCAACCCCTCGTACCAAGTGACTCGACTGGACGAGTAGCTTGCCTCCATGTAAACTGGTTGTAGAACTCCCTTACTTCGAAAGCACTACGTTTGTATCAATTCATTTTTTATGTGAACCTTGCCAGCATTCAAGCACCCAGTTATTATTTAAAACATGACTGAAATACTACCTGCTGTGGACAGCGATCTTTTCGTCATCTTGAACTCTCCAGAGTCGTGTACTTTGACTTGAAGTGTTTCATTGTAGGATTAGCCGCTTCCATCACTTCACCATTCGACGTCCCAACAAACAGTTGTTTAACTTTTGTTTTACATTCCTCCGGATTTGTAGAATTCAGAATAAACGCGAAGTTCAACTTAATCCTTTAATCACGAAGCATGCTTTCTTAAACGCAGTTCAACGTCTGAATATAAATTACACTGCAGAAAAAATACTGAAAGTGCGGGCATTGTTAAATCTTCACTTACCTTCGAATCCCGAAAACGTACATTGTTGGCTGGTTAGTTGCGGTCATAAATTATCTCGACATATTAACCCTTCAGTTCCTGATTTTTCTTTCACTCTTGGTTCTCTTCATTTGTTCTCTTATTTTAGAACCCGAATATCAGATACTAGGTGTTGAAAGGTTAACATGTGAAAATGGACCCGAAGGATATTTTCCCGCCAGAGCTGTGAAATATAACTTTCGAATATCCGGGGTTTAAAATACCTATCGATGGCAATCAATCCCTTGAGATACGGAAGAAAACTGTACCGCGGCCATCTTGGTTCCACAAACAGCAAAAGTTAATGAGATCGTTTCCTTTTTTGAGGTCAACCATATGGCTGCTATGTCATGTGCAAAGGATGCGCCAGGGGACTGTCATTGTACCATTCTACGTTCATAAGCCAGAAGCGTGGACACACTGTAATGTATGACGTATTAAGTAAAACACGTGAAAACCTGTATTATAAACTGGACACTGCTTAAGCACGAGTTAAATTCGTCTCGCTAGATTTAATGGCACAGTGTGTCGAACGAGGTTTCTTCCAGATAGACCAAGAACTAGAGTTCTTTCTAATTTTTTATTTCAATAGACCTTTGCCCATTCTCGACAGCACTGATAAGTTTTCCCTTTCCTCGAAGCTGAGGGTCTTTCCATAAGTAAATTGTATCATACGAGCTTTTCCTTTCTTTCATTTTCCCAAAATTTCTAAGATGAACTTTCCTTTTTTCCACCGAGAGATTTTGCCCGTACCGTAGATAGTACAATGAGATGTTCCCTTCGGTACACCAGGATAGTTTGTCTCTGTTCTGCAGTCACTCACTAGACCGTTTTCTCTGTTGAAGCTGAACACCACTCCATTACCTCGGAGCAAAACAGCTTCGCCTTAATTCTACAAATTAGGAAGCCTTCCGTCAGCCGCAAGTGGGTTGAATATGATCCATATCACCACAAACTAACTAGGAGCCTGTAAGGCAGCCAAAAACCTGGTTAAAATCTCACGGTCATCCTTTTCAATGGGAGTAATTATACCACTCTCCAGTCTTCCTTTGACCACTTAAATCTCAATGTCCCGTATGCAAGGCTCCAGTGCCCTACTCTAACTTTTGCATTTTTTGCCAGTTTTCTGATCAAGTTTCGACTTGAGCCATACATTTTTGAAATGTACGAGAAATTTTGAACTAAAGAAGTCCATTTTGGCGCGCGTAACTGGCAACATTTCGTTGTTGCGCAACGCACAATCACAAAAAAGTGTGGCCGAATTTTCCCTTGGTTTTTAGCTTTTTCTAGACCGTTTAAAGTTTAAGATTAATAAAAAGAATGAGCCACAATAACTTGCTTTTGTTATCGTCAAAAACTAATATTAGGCATTAAAATAAATAAAGAAAAATCAACGGAAGTCTAACAAATGCAAATAATTGTTATTTTGCATCACATACTTTAATTTTTGCTTGAAAAATGTACCATATTATACAAACGCTTTGAAGAATATTTACGCAGTCGTACATGTCTTTCACATCCATGCAAGTAAGAGAGACTTTCCTCGAACAACCGCATATTGTAATATATGTATATACTTATAGATTTGTGTTGTTCGAACTATGTTGAGGTGAACAAACTTTCAGTTCAACACCCTCTGAAGACGACCCGAGTGTACGGCAAAAAGCTCAGAACTAACTAAGTTAATGTAACATGGTGTAAACCTATAAAATTTAATAATTCCAAATAAAATACTTAGATTTATCTGGATTTTTTTAATACCCGTATATTGTAATATATATACTTATGAACTAATGTTTTTGTTTATCTTCTTCATTTACATTACAATTCCCGTTGAGCGTTCTGCGAACAGATCGTCTTAACCGTAGACTAAAACTCCATGTAC
The DNA here is from genome assembly GCA_036872915.1 of Nanipora kamurai. Taxonomy (NCBI): domain Eukaryota; kingdom Metazoa; phylum Cnidaria; class Anthozoa; order Scleralcyonacea; family Helioporidae; genus Nanipora; species Nanipora kamurai. The sequence continues at coordinate 3,545 of JBAHVQ010179514.1, forward strand.
ACTATTTACTAAATCGGCTGGGCAAGGATAATTTTTGGCAAGGAAGGCAATGAAATTTGGGCAAGGCAAGGATGGATAACACAGTGTAAACGATAACTTTCAGCCTAGCCACATCGATTAATGTTTTGGTTTTGGGACAAGCTGTGGAGGTAGTCCCGTTTTCCAAAAATACGGCACCTTGCCATTTTTCACCCTTACCTTACCGATTTACTTTGTAGTGTAAATCGGATTTTAAACCAGGTTTTCTCGAGTACGGCAAGCATAGGCACAAGAATAAGCGTGCTTATTTTACTCTGAAAACAGGCCAAACGAAGGCATAAGCACAAGAACAACTGTCAAGATTCCTTATTACACCGTAAAAACAGGCTAGACACAAGCACATGCAACAGAACAAGCGCAAGCATATAAGGATTAAATTGTTTCCTTCCCCTTGGGCTTGCGTTATGTCTATTTTCACAGTCAATTAAACCACTCTTGTGCTTACATTTACGCTTTCCCTACTGTAGTGAAAACCAGGCTTTGATCTTATCCATCAATCCCCTTAAAACAAACCGTAAGTCTTACGGACAAGACCGGACCAAATTTTCATAAAAGCGAATTTAACAAAATATTTTTGCCTCTTGTTGCCGATAGTTATGGTTGGAAAATAATATTTATTTAGACCGTTGGTCGGAAAGAGAGACGCTATACCAGCTACTATCAGTAATAACCAATTACAAAGTAGGTTATGACCAATAGTGACGGTGAAGCAAATGTTATATTCGGCCAAAGACAACCAAAATAGGCAAAGGCATCGTTTTGATGTCAAATGTGTATATTTGTTTATAAATTGTCTTTGATATTCTTTTATAAACGAAACAAATAATCCACCTCCAGCCTCGCTGCACGGTAAAAAAATTCATATTTGTACTTAATATTATATTTTTTGGAGGTGTTCGATTTTGGAGTTTGCTTTCAGCCGCTGCGAGACAAGTTGCACGAAATATTGCCTGATCACATCTGTTTTTCGTAGAAGTAATTATACAGTTTCGGGTTCTATTTAAAATTTAATTTTCTCGGGTGTATTTTTCACAAAGCTCTACGTTGCGTAAGCTCACGGGGTGATAACAACAGCCATTTCCAAATAACCTTATTCGTTTGTTTCAAAACGTGGTCTGGTGCTTAACTTTTTTTCTGAAAATTAGATTTTATCCGCATTTGAATTAAATATAATTTTTAAATGAAAGATTTCGCACTTGGCTCCATTATAAAGCAAAGGGAAAAGGTAATTCGTTAATGGCCTATTTGAGCAGTTTGAAAAACAAACGAGTGTTAATCAGTTCCACAATGAACGACAAACATTATCATTACCTATTAATCGTATACATAGAACAATTAAGCAGGAATTAAGCGGGAAACGAAAATCACTCGTTAATCAAAATTCCGGCCATTGTTTTTGATTGTAACTCCTCCAAAACTTCCCATATAGTAGAAGTCATGTTCAAGTGGCTTTCGATGGTTTACAGAATTTTTTAAAGCCAATTTGGATGTTTTGTGCCCCAAGATATTTTCATTGGATTAACTTTTTTCTCCACTGTCTTACATTGAACTTGCGCGGGCATGTACCAAACAAAATTGCAGCACATTGTTCTTCTCACAATAATAAACAGTTATATTAAACAATACCGAGGGTGCCATTTCTATCATCTGAAAATTTAAAAAAGTTGATGTCGGCAGTTGAAGCAGTGTACATTGACCAGAGGATCATGCTTTCCTAACGAAAATAAAAACGAAAAAAAAAATCATGCAGGAGAAAGTTAAGGATTGTTTTCCCCTCACGCTTGGTAGCATTACACGACGAAAATACTGAAAGCAAACAGTCTCCGAGAGTATTGTTGAACTAGGACAGAGATCAACAGAAATCAGTGTTTCTCAGTAGTGTTGATTACAACCGACAATCTAATCGAAACACTGAATGTTCAAATACTATAAAGTTTCTTACTGTTATGGTGATTATCATGTTCAATTAAAACAGTCGCTGGCTACCTTTGATGCCTTTACCTCACAATCGACACCGATGTAGGCCTCCTGCGACACAAATTAATTTGTTCGGCAGTTTTTCGTTTCTTTTCCTTAAATCACACTTTGGACAAGTGTCGCTTTTGAAGCAAAAGAGAAAAAATTAAAAATTACCTTAAAAAGGAAATTAAAAAATCGCGTAACGAAAATGCTTCGCTCACAGATTAAAACGCACTGTTGTTCGAAGTAGCACTAATAAATGAATAACGTTTCCTAACAAAAAAATTGCAATAACTGTATGTAACGAGAATAATACCAGCCACATGAAGCCGTTCTAACTGAACTGTCTACCCCTTGGTTATTAACGGTTCATCTGGTCCTGACTTTCCGTCTTGTTGGGTATTTCTACTCCCAATCTCAGTGAGGACATGCGCGTCTGTCTGTTCTTGAGCTACAAAGGAAAATTAGAACACTTAATTGCTGCTACTTGATATCCACAGAACGGCGTAGCCAATCAGGTTGTAATACTAGCGTTAGACTATTTTTAGATTTTCATCGATGAAAAATTATTCGTTTATTTGTCCTCCGAAAATATGAATTTGATTGTGTTAAATGCTTAGATGTATTTTCAGACGACCAACGGACGTTCGTCAAGCTCGTTATCTCAGAAAAATTATTTCTGAGCCCTGGACGGGAACCGAACCCTCAACCTTCTTATGATCTGTGAGGGACTAACCATTGAACTACCTGGACTCAGATGGTGAGTTAAGGTACAGGTTCGTCGTGCTGCCTAAGCGGAAGTCATGATACGACGACAATGATATGTTTTGTTGTCAATCTGTTGTACGGTAAAAACCAAGGTTTATTGTTATCTTAAAACAATCATTTTTACCTTGCTCTGCAATCTAAGTTCTAGATGCTCAATGGCAAGAGCGTCTGGCTAGTATTCAGAAGGTTGCGGGTTCGGGTCCCATCTGGAGCTTCGAGTTTATCTGAGTATTTGCCTTACCGGCAGTATGGCAACAATATACATCCAAACATTTATGAAAAATTATTCTCAAACTCAATAATTTACGACGTATTACAGCCAATCCACATCACATGCATGCGTTTTGATAGCCTCTGAAAACTTATAGGAAAACGTCTAGAGATCTGAAGTACATTTCTTAATCTACATATTGAAATCAATGAAACACAAATTGTTTCAATTCTATTTCGGAATCATCCTCAGGGTAATACGAAACAATAAATTCACATTTAACCTACACTACTGAAGTCAACTGAAAAAGTTGACTCGAGCGGGATTTGAACTCGCATACCCTGAGGATGATTCTGAAATAGAATTGAAAAACTGCACATCCATCCTCGTGAATTGCGTTAAGTTGTCGTGAGAATATCTCTTGCACTTAAACTGGATAATAATTCGCCTTCAATCCCTGTAAGCTCGATAGCTCGACAGGTAGAGCGGCGGACCGGATTCTCGAAGGTGCGAGTTCAAATCCCGCTCGAGTCAACTTTTTCAGTTGACTTCAGCAGTGTAGGTTAAATGTGAATTTATCGTTACAAATCGTTTCCCTTTACATTAAATGAATATAGGTACAAACACCGCAATGACAATTATACTTATTTAAGAATCTAGTTCAAAAACTCGTTTATCATGTTTCATCAGGTACTCTAAACACTCGGCCTTCGGCCTCGTATTTTCATCATGTTTTCTCCTGTTTGAGACGCCTGATGAAGCACTCATTCGTGTTTGAACTGGAACGGCAACAATTCACTTACCCTTGCACTTCTTTTTGTAACAAACTCCAATACCAATGAAAAGGCCAACCAGAACTGCCGCAATTATTATCCCAATAATAGGCCAGAGTACACGATTGGGGTCTTAAAATTTAGGAGAGATTAGTAAGATAGTTTCAACCTTTGGAAACATATTGGATGGACCGTTTGTTGGAAAATTCTATCTATGGCTGTAAAAAAAGAAAACTACGCGATCTAACAAGTGTTTGAGTTAGGAGTAAAGTTCGTAAGGTAATACATAAAAAACAAGATGTTTTTTCCCTAAAAATTGTTGAGTTTGTAACCAGGTGTTGCCATGTATTAAACAAACACGTATGTCTGTTAGACACTGAGCCTCGTTTTTGCGTTACATGTTTTCTTAACACGAAAGCAAGGCTTGGTGGTGATAACGAAAACCTGAGGTAAACTCACAGCAAGGTCAAACAGCGAGAATAGGGCGAAATTGTTGAATGAGTCGGATAGAGGGTCACAGCCTGACATAAACTTTTGAGGGAGGAAATTCCACTTTGTTGGGTTAGTTGGCTAGCAATGGCTAGCGAGCCAGTCGAGCAAACCCATCCAACGAATTCCGCCACTTTATTTGGCAGATAACACCCTTAACCCTTTCCCTACAAAGTGTCCCCTTTGAGTAAAACCAGAGTAAAATACTGAGAGTACAAAGGCTGTTGTCAACACGTTCCTTTTGCAACGCGTCAGAGTTACAAGCCTTTTGCAACGCGTCAGAGTTACAAGTTTAGTATTTTTAGCAAAGGAACGGATGGGAGGAACTAGCTACAATCGCGAGGAACGCGTTTTTTAAAGTAATGCAAATATTCAAGTTCCTTTGTGAATTCCGTACTGCCGTTTGCCCGTTATTTACCAAAATTGCTCAACTCTTTGAACTAACTGTTTACATTTTGTCTCATCGGTGTTTCTGTAAATTTGCAGGTAACTGTCCTGTGACTGTCACAAAACTAGAAGTCTTTGGTGGCTAAAAACTACGCAGAAGTAACTTGTAACTTCAGATTATGTTTCTTTTATATGTAGAGCAACTTTTAACTGAAACTAGTATTTTTTGAGCGAAGTAACTTGTAACGGAACTAGTTCGTTATTTCTCGAAGGGTTAAGGAGATTTTTAACACACTCCCTGCAAGGAAAGTCTTCCGACCAGTAAAATTGTCTGGCGTTAGCAACGGAAAAATACTGAGTTTGTTCATGGTATGAAAAGGGTTAATTTTAAGTTATAGTTGACGTAAAAATCGTGTGAATAGACGCGAGGTTTGCTTGGTTTATAGCGATAAAGTTGTTGAAAATGTGTGGGAGACTAGAGACCGGTTCTATTTCTCGCCAACAATTTGCCAACATGTTTGCATGTTGTCGTTATGACGTTCACACATGGAAACTTGCGCTTGCTGACACGTGTTTGTAAACTTTAGTTTTTCGTATGAAAGCGCCTTTACTTTTCTGAGTAACCTAGAGTTAGCTGTCTCCGACGATAATAACTAGACTTGCCACAAGTTGACCACTTTTGTGTCGTCACTGTCGGGGAACGAGATGCGTCTCGCATCATCTCGCGAGAACGAGTCGCGAGACGAGCTGCAAGCTAAGAAGCCTCGAACGGTCGACTTGTTTTACTTACAGGAATTTAAATCTTAAATTAAATGCGTGATTAACATACGTCATCATCACAATAAGGTTGTTTGAATATGTGCTTGTTATTGGCGAGATTGATGACACACCCCCAATTACACCCCGGCCAAAAAATCCACGGTAAATTTGGCGGATTGCAAGTGGGACAAGTCCTTCCCAGCGGAGAAGCAAACCGCGAAAAACAGACTGGGAAGGACTTGTAGCAAATCTCCCCACGATAATAAGCTCGTTTACGAAAACGCTGCATCATGGTTGAATCAGAACTGAATTGAAAGGAAATACTTGACCCGTTAAGTTATGGGTCAAGTGTTTCATTTGAAAGTGACTGCACGGATCAAATATTTCTCTTCAAATTAGATCTGATTTCCCATGATGTACCGTTTTCGTAAAAAAGCTTATGCCCTTGACATGGTAATAATCTCTTCCCATGCGGGGTAAGCCTACATGCCATTCTTTTGAATTTCATTGAAATTCCGTTTGTACAAAGAGCATTACAACAAAGGAAATTTCATGAAATTCAAAAGAATGGCATCAAGGCTGTCTCCCGCATGGGAAAGCCTATTCTCACCTTTCACCCGAAGAATAATTTCTTGTTGTACTTTATCGGATAGCACATTTTCGGCGGAACAATAGAACGAACGTCGATCATCATAATCTACGTCGTCTATTCGAAGGATCAGCGGACGGTTTTCCGAGATCTTGTATTTTGTATCTGTAGAGGCTAGAAACAAAAACTGCGCAATTATTTCTGTCAATACAAATGCATTGAGCGCAAAGGCACATTAAGTGGACACGTTTTACTAGTGATGTTTATACAAACACGCTGAAAGCCCATTTAGGCTGAGTTTACACACTGCAATTCATAGGGCCGATTTCTGGCTTAAATGCATGTTAAGTTGAGAATCAACAAGCACCATGCTCCACAGGCTCAAATTTACCTGCTTTTTGTCAAATACCCTGCACCTAAACGAGGAATCGGCCCGACTAATCGTAGTGTCAAGAGAAACCCTTATACACTTGCTATTTTATGCCCAACGATTGTCATCCACGCAATACCGCCACGACACTCGAGGTAGCACGACATTTGTTCATCATTCGCTTCAGTTCGTTCTTAACCTTTTTGTTAGTTCAACATACACCGAGATGACAATCACGAGGCTCAAAATTGCAGGGGTAGAGAAATGCATCTATTCTCGGGTTCAGGATGGATTTTTACTACCAAATTTCACTGGGAAGAATACTGTGTTAGACAATGTAATATTTCGTTTTATATTTTAATTAATGTCTTGAGACAAACCTTGGTGACTTCACACAAGTGAGCCGTATATGTGACAGGAGAGATATCTCCCGACCGTCGGTTGAAGCTAAGCATGGCGGAAATGGTGATTTTTCACGTCAGTTCCAGTTCCCTGCGCGATTTCGCACGTGCTTTTCAGGCTTTGAGACCGCGCATGGGCCTGAAACTGACGTGTAAAAGTGGTCTCCGTGTCCGCCATGTTTGGGTTTCCTTTTTGCCTGGCCGATAAACTGGAGTTCTCCCTGCAGTCATATATAGAGCTCACTGCTTCAGACGGACGAAGACATTTAATATTTTAACTTTTTTTTATGTGATTTTGAAACACGAAATCATGTAGAATTTTAGTAAGGGGTCTGTTATTTCTATGAGCCTGGAGTTGGTTGTATAAAAATGTGATTGAGTTTAATCATTATTAGTGCTTAATTTTAACGAATCAGGATCAACGTAGGGGAATTTAACTACGTTTTAATCACTCGACCTCTGACTTAATCATGGTTAAGAGTTTTACACAACTGGGCCGTGAATCGTACCATTTATGACGCGATCATCCACCTCCCACTTTATAATCAAAGGATTAACGTCAATTTCGCACTCCAGGCTAACGTCTTCCCCATCTTCCACCGACACTTCCTTTGTTTTTGGCCCGGTAAGACGTGGCACAGCTAAAGAAAGAGGTTTTTCAAATTCATTAATAATTCATGAATGTTTTTCCTTAAGCAGAGCACAGTTTTCCGACACGCGTCAGGGCCTTGATATGCCGTTAATACACCAGAATGGATCTGATCAAGCACTTTAGCCACTCATCTCATGACTATATTTAATGCTGAACATAAAGTTGGTTCATGTGGGAGCTTGGTGAATATCAGACGACTAGTGAGCGTTCGTCAAGTTCGTTATCTCAGAAAAACGATTTCTGAGCCCTAGACGGGGATCGAACTCTCTGACCATTGAGCTGCCACGACTCAAATGGTGAGCTAGGGGTTCGTCAGGTTCGTCATCTGCACTGCCCAAGCGGCAGTCACGATATGATAATGATGATTGAAATACTTAATGCCGAACACAAATTTGGTTCACGTGAGGGCTTGGTAAATATCAGACGACCAGTAAACTTTAGTTAAGCTCGTTATCTCAGAAAAACGATTTCTGAGCCCTAGACGGGAATCTCAAGGTTGAGGGTTCGATTCCCGTCTGGGGCTCAGAAATCGTTTTTCTGAGATAACGAGCTTGAGGAACGTCCACTAGTCGTCTGATATTAACCTGTAAGTTGAAAGAAAACTACACAGATTTTTCGCTGTACTTACTCATCTTCACCACCGTAAAATTTTGAGTGAGCGAGCCAACAGCGCAAGAGAAAACTTGTCCATTCGCAATTTCTGACACGTTTGTGAACCAGAGTGTCTTGTTACACGGGGTTGGAGGGTAAACTCCAGGAATCCCTACAAACGGAAGGCGTTACATGTTAAAAGAATGGTGCACGAAGTTTCAACTCTATTTCTCAAACTCAATAAGTCACGAGGAAACTGCATGGAAATATGATCCTGATTAGCACAACAGTTCGACAAGTTTACACCCGATTTTCTTCCTAAATACGGGTTCTTTTGAGAAGGCATATCGTACACTCGAAAGTGTATATAAGTTTAGAAACATGCCCTAAAGATATGCAAGTTTAAACTTGTTAGCTGTAAAACAGTCAAAAACCGATAAACCCAAGAAGAAAAAAATAGCCCCCGTTTCTGTCCCTGTGGCCAAGGAGAGCAAAAATAACGCCGGTTTCCGTTTCTACAGTCCAGAGCCGTTCCAATCACTAACCCTTTTTGTATCTTTTATCAAGAAATCGGACACAATAGTATCCCTAGTGAGTTGACCTAAGCGATCTTAGAAAATATTGGGTAGCTAAAGAGTTAAATAGTGCAGATTACTCACCGGTCACGTTATGTTTCATGCTATTGCCAGGGTGGTACATATTCCAGGATATGCACGATGGAACGGCGTATATCTTACATGTCAGAGTCAATGATCTACCAGGTATGAAAGTGACATTTATTCTTGGTGATCCAGACGTAAATCTGGGCGTAACTAACAGAACACAAGACGAAATTCCATTGAGAAATGCATATGATGACAGATTTTGTTAAGTAGGCCGTTTTGAATGACTTGTAGAAAGCCGAAACTTGTTGAGCAACCGCCGAAATTTAAATCTGGAAAAACTAATCTAATTATGAATATTAAAGCCCAGCATAATATCTTGATTAAGAGCCATTGTGAGACATGAGTAAAAGGAATCATAATATTTAATAGAGTTCTAACGTTTCGTTGTTAACACAACATCTTCAGAGGATAATGAACAAACGTCATGAAAATTTAGATATATATTTACAGAGATGTCATGGAAAGATACGATAGATAAAGGTTACAAATGTAAGGTTACGCTAATAAATAATTAAAATACAGATAAAATATAAATATAAGTAAAGGTTACACTTGCAATATTTATGCCTAGTATCTTTCCTTGATTGGTTAATGCGTGTGTAATTAATGACATCTCTGTAAGTATATTTTTAAAACTCATTAGTAATTCAGTAGGAAAACATAAAGAAAAATCATAACCTTAACGAATCTATATATCTGGTATAGATCTCGCTCACTTTTCCCATCAAATTATTGCGGTCTAGAAAACATTAATTGCCAAACTTTCTTCGTCAATTAGCGGGTAAAGTGGTTCGCTTTAGAAGTCATTTAAAAAACTCGTAGATCGTGCTTTATGGGATATACACGAGACTATCGTATCGTGTTTTATATCCGATAAAGCACTTCTGCTCCGTTTTTAAATATTACATCGTTATTAAATATTTCATGACATATGTTAATTATTCTCTGAAGATTTTGCGTTAACAACAAAATATTAAAACTCTATCAAATATTATGATTTCTTTTATTCTTGTCTCATAATGGCTCTTATCAAGATATTATACTGGGCTTTATATTCATAATTAGATTACGCTTCCCGCCTGACCAATCGATAGTTGATACAGAAAAACGAACGTTTCGACTGAAGGTCCTTCGCCGGAGTGAATTGTGCCATTTCACGTTACTCATTAAATATCAAATTAAAATAAATATCAAAAATAAATATCAAAATTTCAATTATAGCTGAATTACATGAAGAGGCCTATGAATATCAGATCGACATTTTCATCTGACCCAGTGAGAGACATATTAAAAATACAGAATTAATATTGTACACAAATAAAACAGAAAGAGAAAAAAAACTACGGCACAGTGTCGGGTTTCAGTTATGTTCTAATACGAACTAAGGAGTTATCCCTTAAGTTCAGGAGTTCCTTAGTTCGGGTAAGGTTGTCCCTTAAGTTCACGTTTAAATTGACTGCTACGCTAAGTCTGGAGTCATCAGTATTATCAGACCACTAGCATACGTCCGCCAAGCTCATGATCTCAGAAAAACGATTTCTAAACGCTAAAAAGGAAATCTAACCCACAACCTTCTGATGACCGGTGAGACGCTCCAACCATCGAGCTGCCAAGACTCAGATGGTGAGCTCAGTTGCAGGTTTGTCATATGTACAACCAAAGCAGAAGCCGTGATATGATAACAATGATGGAAATACTGAATGCTGAACACTGAATCTGTTCATGTAGTCAAGCGCATGATCATAAGCTTGACGAACGTTCGCTAGTCATCTCATATATACCAAGCTCCCACATGAACAAATTTAGTGTTCAGCATTCAGTAGCATCAATATTATATCATTTACCACAAACTTTAGCATAATATCTAATATTAAAATTTTAGGTAAAGAAAAAGATGATCTATAAGCAAGACGAGTAATTATAACTGTATCTGCGACTAGTCACTGGAAAAAAGTGTCAAATACCTTTGAGTTAGCATTTATCTTTAGCGATACTGTACCTCTTTTGATCAATGTGGTCGTTTGAACAATACCCATGTTCTTGCAGACGTAAACTGTCGCATCAGTAGACTCAAATCTCCTAATCTCTAAGTTTCTTCCGCCGGGTCCGATTATAAAACGGCCTCTACCTGATAGAAAAGAAAGGATTTTTTTGCTCTCCAGTCGATGATTTCAAGGCTCTTAGGTCCCGCTGTCACCCCATAATCTTCGTTAAAGCTATGGTTTAATAGAGTTTGCCAGAGCTTAAACCTCGACTAAGAAGCAAAGTTACTACTTTTAATTTCCCGCACTAGTCAATTTCGTGGAACTAGTAATAATCATGCAAACGTCTTGAAAGGAGCGAGATTGGTCACTTAACTATTTTTCTTTTTTTAAAAAGCTCATTTGTTTTATTTTTATTGCACTAAATATGAACAACGCGCCTATTCTTGTGCGTAGTTATTGTGAAAGTTAGATACACGACAAGTCAGATGTTTCAACCGGGCCTTAAATCTTTCCCGGCGGTCTGGGACTTTTATTGATTTACTCTGGCTAACGCAAGACGATTTTACTTGTGGGGAGAGGTGATGCCGGAAAAGGGTTAAGCTTTGGTGAGACATGATAACAAGCTAAGGCAAGGATAACCAACCAACAGTGGGCAATTTTTGAATAAACTAAAAAAATCTGCCTATAACAGAACCTTAATTACCTGAAATTTTTTGGAAGGTGCCGCCAGATTTTTTCTGCCAGGAAATACTAAGAGGGTAACCATCGATGTCACATGGAACCGAGACAGATTCCCCTACGTTGCAATACATGGTCCTGTTCTTCGTACCAATCAACTTCGGGAGAACTGCAAAAAGTGGCATAAAAATATTGGATAATTATTTTTAAAAATAATTTCAAAGCATTTGATCACGTGCATGGGTTTTTATACCTGATAAAACCTTCCCTCCGAGTCTTGGGGGTACGTGGGGTTAATGGCTTAGAAGTCTGAATTTGTATTCAGCTGCATTTCTAATTAAGATAAACGTTAAATATATAAATATATAAATACATCCATCCATCCATACCATTTAATTTAAAACATTAGATAGATAAAAACTATATACAGGTTAAAAGCAATAAAAACGGTCACTCGAGTTACACACTCAAAGCGATCCCTATATTGTAGGGTCTGAGGACCGTATATCCATCTAGTGTGTGCATATCTGTCCCCGAGCGTGAAACTCAAGTTACCGTTTTTATTGCTTTCAACTTGCATACAATTTTTATCTATCCAACGTTTTAAATTAAATAATTTATTGCTTTACGATTGTATTGAGCACTCTTTCCGCCACTGGTGGCAAATACATATATATATAATTTATACTGTACTAAATATTATTAATCAATATATTATACTAACTTAATATACTAACTAACATGACATGTTATACAAAACAGTCATTCTAAGTGTCACGAAGCTTTAATATTTTAAAATCACAAATAGATTAACTAATAACGGTAGAAATGCAATCTCCAAGCGACGTTTATGTAATATTTAAAAAACGAGTAGGAGTGTTTTATCGGATATAAAACACGAACTACGAGTTTTTTGAATGGCTTCAAAAACGAACCCCTCAACACGCCAATCTGCGAAGAAAGTTTGAAAATTGTTTTCTAAGCCGAGAAAATTCGACAAGAAAAACGAGCGTATCTTTATCACATATACGACACGGTTATGATTTTCCTTTGTGTTTTCCTCGTGAATTATTAACGAGTTTTTGAAGAAGCTGTTTAAAATACACACAACACGTGTTTTGTGTTGATGTGTATTATGTAAATATGAATGTGACCTAGATAAAACACTGCTGTTCATGTTTTAAACATACAACTTTAGGTAACAGCATTTATTGTATCTTCTAACCTTTCTACTATAGGTGACTTGTATTGTATATTGTTAACAAGACCAAAAGTACTCTAAAGGGAACCCAAGCGCACAGGCCGAAAGTTCAGAAGATACAATAAAACATCGTCTGACCTTAAATAATCCCCAGTTAAATTATGTAAGCGCGTTATGTTAGCGTTTACGCTGCCAGTTGAACGAACAAGTAAAGTAAAATTCCTCTATTTGTGCTGGATAACCCTATCAGCTATGTATCATGTTTTTCCTACAGGTCCATCCAGTGAGGGTCATCCCTGGTGGTTCAGTGTTACTGGAGTAGGAAGTCGGACTACCCGGAGAAAAGTTGCGCTATTTGGTGGGGTCAAGCTGGATAACAATCTTCTCAGATGTGACCAAGGTAAGTTTAATCAGAGAGCTACGTGGAGCCGGAATTGATCCCTAGTCACAGAGGTGACAGACACGTGCACTACCACTGTGCCACCAACACCGCACGTTTCGAGGAAGATGGCGGCGGCCGAAAATCAGAGGACACAAACATCACAGGAACCAACACTGAGACTTCCGGTTTTTAATTTAGGGTGCGTTTCATTGACCCTATTCT
>JBAHVQ010179525.1:0-16665 GCA_036872915.1 Nanipora kamurai
ATATCCCCGCCGAGTTTGTGGATTTGATCAGGACAGAAATTGTGCAGATATTCGAGGCGAGGGAAGAAGCTCTATTGGAGGAGATCAAACTCCTCAAGGTAGCAGATACAGGCATTAAGGACAGGCTAGCTCTATTGGAAGATGCTGAGAGTGAGTGCTCTAGTCTGTTGCTGGATAGGGTGAAAACTTTGGAACGCGATGTAAAGAATATGCCCCGGAGAATAGAGCAGATACAAGAGCATCGCCGCCGATTCCCTTTGGGGAATATCTGGGATTACCCAAATTAGGGCATATTTACAGGAAGTTCCAGTGCTGTTGTAGCAGAGGCTATCTGCTTGGCCCAAGCAGTACAACAGCTCTATCTACGCCCATCATTGGGCTATCAGACATCCGTTATTTTTGAGCAAAATATCTCTCAAGTCCGCCGTTTGGGAGAACTGGGCATGACAGGGTGTAATCTCAAACCTTGGCGGAAGGGCTTGAGCACTCGCCGATAGCACCACAACTCCACGACAGCATCCACAGGTGATCAGCGGATTTGCTTAAAAGATAGGCATTGATACTGCGGGCCTTGGCGAGACTCACCCTGCGGGATAGCTCGGTGGGGAGCGATGCCCTGGTTTCTCAATTTACCACTCAAGGGTGCCAGAGGCGTATTCGCGCACCCGACCTTCAAAAAAGTTGGTTTCGGTCATGGCACCCTGGGTATATTCATCAATCCAAGGGAAGGGGTTGACCGCTTGGGGCCAAACCTCGGGCAAATCAAGTGCCTTGAGACGGTTGTTGCCGACAAACTCAAGATAACTTTTGAGGTTTTGTTCGTTCAGCCCCAGTATACCAGCACCGTAGCACGATTTGCCCCAACCGTACTCCATTTCCACCGCACCAACGATATTTTTGGTCACCTGCGCTTGGAATTCGGGGGTCCACAGCTCTGGCTGCTCGGTGCGAATGGTGTTGGTCATGTAGATAAAGTGCTTGAGGTGTACATCTTCATCACGGTTGATAAACTGGATCATCTCCGCTGATCCAGGCATTTTGTTGTTGCGTTTGAGCACATAAAAGAACAAAAAAGCCGAGTAGAAATAGATACCCTCCAGAATGATATTGGCTACACAGCTCTCCAAAAAGAGCTGGTCGTTTTCAAAACTGCCGGTCTCAAAGGTAGGTTTAGATATCTTTGAGAGTGAGCGCAAGACATAGGCATTTTTCTCATACAGCTCTTGATCACGGCGGTACATGCCATAGATCTTCTCTGGATCAAGGCTCAGGGTTTCGATCATCAGGGCGTAGGAGAGTACATGCAAGGCTTCTTCAAAAGCTTGTCGTACCACCACCAATCTCGCTTCTGGAGAGGTGATCTGACGAGCGATATTGGTAGTCAGGTTATCGGTTTGAATCCCATCAAGGTTTGAGATAAAGGCGAGGCAACGCTCAAAGGCGACTCGCTCTTGCTCTGTGAGCATGTCTTCTGACTTCCACATCTCTACATCGCGGGTCATCTCAACCTCTTCTGGCATCCAGGTATTGGCCAGCATATCGTTAAAAATTTCGTAGGAGTAGGGGTGCTTTAGCGGGTGTACCTGCATCAGTCCATCGTCCATGCCGTTGATCATACGGCGTTTATTGATCATTTCCGAGTTAGTATACTCGCTTTCCTTAAATTCGGCAGAAAAATCCACTGTGCCCTTACCAAGGGCGGATCGTTGTTCTTCACTCATATTTTCTCCTCATAAACAGGTGATTCATTCAGTACAAAAAAGAGCGGACTCCCCACGGCTACTACTGGCATACCTCACAATCGGGCTCATCAATGCTGCAAGTTCTGCTTTTGTTCTCCAAAAAGTCTTGTTCTGTGGTCGCTTGCGATCGCAGGGCGGCGCTAACCTTGGGGGGAGAAACAGCAGTTGGTTTGGAGACAGTTTTTTCAACCTGGGTAGCGCTGAGACTTCGCAGGTAGTAGGTGGTCTTTAGTCCGAGTTTCCAGGCTAGGGTATAGGTATCGCTCAATAGCTTGCCGCTGGTTGTTGACATAAAAATATTGACCGACTGACTCTGATCGATCCACTTGCCTCTTCTGGCCGCGGCCTTGATAATCCATTCGGGGGCGATTTGAAACACTTCCTCATACTTGCGCCTTAGGTGCTCGGGAATACGATCGATTGTCCGTATAGAGCCATCGTTGAGCTTGATTTCATCGATCATGCTCTGATCCCAGAGCTTGCATTCTTCTAGGTCGGCGACCATATCTTCATTGACCACTATGAAAGAGCCATCTGTATTTTCCTTAACATACACATTGCGGAAGGCGGGCTCTATGCAAGGGTGCGTACCGGCTATGTTAGAGATAGTTGCCGTTGGGGCAATGGCCATGCAGTTGGAGTTGCGCATGCCGTGGGCGGCGATGTGCTCGCGCACGGGCACCCAATCCAAGAGTTGTTGTGTGGAGCACTCTATGCTCTTCCCTCGTTGTTCTTCAAGCAAGCTCAGCGTATCATAGGGCAATATGCCTCGATCCCACTTTGAGCCAGCAAAACTGGGGTAGGTACCCCGCTCTTTGGCGAGCTGAGAAGAACTGAGGATCGCATGGTAGGAGATAAATTCCATCAAGCGATCAGCAAAGTCGAGGTGTTCTTCAGAGGCGAAGGGGAGATTCATCTTGTACAAGGCGTTTTGGTAGCCCATTACCCCCAGTCCCACCGGACGCCCGTCTGTATTTGCCACCTCCGCCTCTGGGGTTGGGTAGTAGTTGACATCTATCACATTATCCAACATACGCATAGAGGTGGCGATGGTATCGGCGAGCAGCGGTTGATCAATATCTCCCTCATCTGTGATCATATGCGCAAGATTGAGCGAGCCCAGGTTGCATACGGCTGTCTCCTCTTCTGAGTTATTGAGCGTGATCTCGGTGCACAGGTTTGAGTTATGAATCACCCCGCAGTGATCTTGTGGACTGCGGATATTGCAGGGGTCTTTGAAGGTAAACCAGGGGTGCCCCGTTTCAAAAAGCATGGTCAGCATCTTACGCCAGAGCGAGGCAGCACTAACTACCTTGGTTGATGGCGGCTTATCTGCCTCATAAAATGCATAGCGTTCCTCAAAAGCCTTTCCATAAAGGTCATGCAGCTCCGGGACCTCGGCAGGAGAAAAGAGGCTCCAATCGCCCCCTGCAGCCACACGCTTCATGAACAGATCTGGAATCCACAGGGCCGTATGCACATCGTGCAAGCGTCTGCGTTCATCGCCGGTGTTTTTCTTGGCTTCCAAAAACTCCTCCACATCCTTGTGCCATAGCTCCAGGTAGGCGCACATGGCACCCTTGCGTTTTCCACCCTGATTGACAGCCAGGGCTACATCGTTAAAAATTTTCAAGAAAGGGATAACCCCCTGACTGATGCCATTGGTTCCCTTAATGTGCGAGCCGAGTGCGCGAACATTCGTCCAGTCTGTACCCAATCCACCCGCATACTTGGAGAGTTTGGCATTATCCGAGTAGACCTTAAAAATTCCGCTCAAGGAATCTGGAGTTGTGTTCAAAAAACAAGAAGACAGCTGTGAACGCAGGCTACCCGAGTTGAAGAGGGTTGGTGTTGAGGGCACATACAGCATTTTGGACATGTTCTGATAGAATTTTATCACCCAGTGGGTCTTATCAGCATTGTTCTCTTTGAGGGAGATGCCCATAGCTACCCGCATCCACATGTATTGGGGCAGTTCAAAAATTTGGCGCTTGGTATTTGCTTTGCGCAGTAGGTAGCGTTGATAGACGGTCTGCGCTCCTCGAAAATGAAACAGCAGATCATGCGCTGGCACCAGTTGCTCGGCAATGGCGGGCAAATCAAACTGGCGCAATTCCGGATTGAGGAGCCCCCCCTCTACCCCGGTTTGTATGTACTCAACAAAATGAGCTCGATAGGCTTGGGTAAACTCGTTCCCATCGCCCATATTCTTGCCGAGAACTTCCTTGTAGAGCGGGGCAAAGAGCAGGCGAGCAGCCAAAAGAGAGTACTGCGGGTGCTGCTCTATCTTGGCCCGGGCCGCGTTGATCAGGGCACGCTGGAAATCATCGAATGAGATACCGCTGTACATGTTGCTGATCGCATCGTTGATCAGATCGCTTAGGTTGACCTTGGGGAGGTCTTCGGCAAGTATCTGTATACTCGCCACCATTTTAGACACTTGAAAATCTTCCTCACGCCCGTCGGGCATGATTATTTTTGCCTTATGCTCAACGACTTGGGCGATAATTTCTTGCCGCTTGGACTCTCGCAAGCGCGCCCTCTCGGCACGGTATAAAATGAAGGACTTAGCGGTGCGGGCATGACCAGCTTCTATCAGAATTTTCTCAACCAAGTCTTGTATGTCTTCCACCGTTGGTCGGCTGTGCGCGTACTTGAGCTGTATGATGGTGCTGACACATTCGCTCAGGTCTCTGGCAATGCTGCGGTCGTTCCCGCCCACAGATTGGGCGGCGGCAAAAATGGCATTTTCGATGCGAGAAATATCAAATTTGGCAATGGAGCCGTCTCGCTTTTGTACTGAATTCATGCGAAATCTGGACTATTTTGAAGTGCTAGGAGTACAGGTTTTCGGGGGTGGGACGATACTATGCTTATGCCGGTTGCGGTATGTTGCTTGTTCTCATACACTAAACCGAGGAGATCTCATCGTCAAGGGCTGAAAAATAGGTTTGAAATTGTGCAGTTTGAGTTTTTGTGTTGTATTTTGGGCATATTTTAGACGCGACGAGCACCAAAAATTAAAAAATTAAAAAATTAAAATTTTAGGGAAAGCAGCCACTTCGGCACGCCAAGCGGCAGCAAGCTGACCTAGCCCGCCAAAAATCGCTGGAGGGCCGTGCCTGGGTCGTCTTGACGCATAAAGGACTCGCCGATCAGCAAGCCGTCAAAGCCGGCGGCGGCGAGGCGTTGGTAGTCGGCATGGGTAGCTATGCCGCTTTCGCTGATAGCGGTGATCTCAGGTGGCATTTGCATTTTAAGGTCTAAGGAGACCTGCAAATCGGTATGGAAGGTCTTCAGGTTGCGGTTATTGATGCCGATCAGGGTACAACCCAAAGCGAGTGCCCGCCGCAGCTCTTCCTTATCGTGCACCTCCACCAGACACGATAAACCAAAACTGCTGGCCAACTGCTGGAAATGCTGCACCTGTGTATCTTGCAGGCAGGCCATGATCAGCAAAATGGCATCAGCCCCCATGGTATAGCTCTGGCGTACCTGCCGCTCGTCAAGGATAAAATCTTTGCGCAACATGGGCAGGCTGGTCGCTGCTCTTACTTGAGCAAAGTGCTCGGCTGTCCCCTGAAAAAAAGCGGTGTCGGTCAACACGCTCAGGGCTGTTGCCCCTCCACGCTGGTAGGATTGGGCAATGTCTGCTGGGAGAAAATCTTGGCGAATGACCCCCTTGGAGGGGGAGGCCTTTTTGATCTCGGCAATCACCGACAGTTTTTTCCCTTCACGCAAAGCTCGCCCTCTTCGTAGTGCTGCAGCAAAGTCCAGCGGCACCCGCTCGTCCTCCACCGTCTTTGTCAGGCGATCATCGCCAATATCGGCACAATCCCGGGCAACCTCAAGCTTCTTCTGCGCTATAATTTTATCTAGGATATTCATAAAGCTGCGTTGTATTTGTTGGCATCATCTTCAACCTACCTAATCATGTGCGCTAGGATAGTTTGTCCTTGATAAATTATTCGGTAATTTTCTGCTGCTGATCCGGCGGAGCAGCGGTGCTGTTTTTGGCAGTTTCCTCAGCGGCACCCTGTTCAGACAGGGTCTCACGCACATAGTTTTTGATGGTCTCATCGTTGAATATCTCGGCGAGGAGACGCTGGCGTTTGCGTATGTCGTTGAGTTTATCGTTGAGGTGGTTTTGGGTCTCGGTGGCCATTTTCTGCCCTTGCATAGCCAAGAGCTGCTCCAATGCCTCATTCTCCAACAGCAACGAATATAAAATGTCCGATCGTTTTTTGCTGCCGGCAAAGTTGAGCATGCCCATGCCCGCTACCTTTTTGCGGTAGTCCTCCAGCTTGCCCTCTGCACTCTCCAGGGAAAGGCGCAGGGCAGTGTTTTCCTCGTTCAACTTTTTTTTATCTTCTTCCCACAGGCGTCGCATACCCTTTTGCAGGTCTTGGTTTGAGCCTTCCATCTCCCGCTGCTTACGCCCGTAGTACAGGCGAGAGCGAAATGCCCCGTATTTGGCACCAATAAGCAGAGATAATAGTGCCAGAGCGCCCAAAAAAGCGGTAAACACGGGCTCGGAAAGCTGTAAAATAGAGGCTATCATTGAATTTTAAGTAAAATGGTGTGCAAAAAACGATATATCTTGACAATCTACCTTTTGACGTGCGTTATAGAGCTTGTGGGCACAAAACCCGCACTATTTTCCTGTACTCTAAACTCAGTGTTTCACAATCAAGCGTATGAATCTAGGCTTCATCATAGATAACAGAAAATGTATCGGTTGTCATGCCTGCACGGTGGCTTGCAAGTCCGAGCATGATATGCCCATCGGGGTCAACAGAACCTGGGTCAAATACATTGAAAAGGGCGAGTTCCCCAACACAAGGCGTATCTTCTCTGTGATGCGCTGCAACCATTGTGAAGATGCCCCCTGCGTGGATATTTGCCCCACCAAAGCTCTCTTTACCCGAGCAAATGGCGTGGTTGATTTTGACAACGACCGTTGCATTGGCTGTAAGTCTTGTATGCAAGCCTGCCCTTACGATGCCTTGTATATCGACCCAAATTCGGGCACAGCCGCCAAGTGCAACTACTGCTCGCACCGCTTGGACACCGGCTATGAACCGGCTTGTGTGAATGTCTGCCCCACCGAGGCGATCATCTCTGGTGATATAGACAATCCAGATACCAAAATTGCCCAACTGCTGGCAAGGGAACAGGTCACCGTACGCAAGCCTGAAAAGGCAACCATACCCAATGTGTTCTACATCGAAGGCGACCAGGTCTCCCTCTCACCGCATATAGCCCCTCCGGGAGTTGATGCACACTGGGGGTCACAATCTGCCGGAGTGGGGCACCACACCCGGGGCAAAGCCTCTGAGAAAACCTTGGGCGAAACCTTTCATTTAGCCCAAGAGGCACAAAAATACGGTGATGCCATCTCCCGTGAACAGGCACAATCAGGCGGCAATGCCAAGCGCGTTTATGATTCACCGATTAAAGGAATTCTGTGGGGCTGGGAGGTACCGGTGTATGTTTTAACCAAAGCCATTTCAGCAGGCGCATTCCTCATGCCATTTTTTGCTGGTCTGATGGGGGTTGCCGTCTCGGATACCTTCCAATGGGTCAGCGTGGGTATTGCCCTGCTCTTCTTGGCCTTGACCGGGGCTGTGCTGATCAAAGATTTGGATCGCCCAGACCGCTTTATGTATGTGCTTTTGCGACCAAACTTTGGGTCATGGCTAGTGCGTGGCGCCTATATCATCAGTGGCTATGGGGCTTTTCTGGCGCTGTGGGCGGTAGCCAAGTATTTGAGTCTGAACCAAGTTTTGCCGGCCATTACTTGGATAACCGCTATTTTCGCTGCTCTGACAGGCGTCTATACCGCCTTTCTCTTTGCTCAAGCCAAGGGGCGAGACTTTTGGCAAAGCCCTATGCTCTCTTTCCATATGCTTACCCATAGCATTACCGCAGGAGCGGCATTTTTGCTCTTGCTGGCGCCTTTGTGTGGTCTGCTGAACTTTAGCCTATCAGAGGAAATACAGAGCACACTCGGGCTGGTCATGCTGGTGGGTATTGGCTTTCACTGCCTCTCGCTGTTGATCGAATTTGCCACACCCCATGCCACCGAAGACACCCAGCGCACCGCACACATCATCTTAAGCGGACGCTTCAAAAGCACCTTCCGCTATGGGGTGGTGCTCCTTGGCAATGTCATTCCGTTTTTCTTGTTGCTCTTTGGGGCATCGTGGGTCTTTGGGTTTGCAGCAGCGGCTCTGATCCTCTTTGGGCTGTGGCAAGCCATACGCATTATGGTCATCGCCCCACAACTCGTCCCCTTGAGCTGACTTATCCGATTAGGCTAGGGGGCTACACGAGATTATCATACACACACCTACAGCTACTCCAAAACAATATGGGTGCACCAACCGAAACCACCAAATCCTTTATCGAGAGAATATCGGAAACCCTGGGCATTATCCCCAAAATTTCCGATGATGCCCGGGCTAAGGCCGATTATCGCCTAGAGGCGCCCCGTGCGCTCGATACCTACCCTCCACCAGAGCGCTGGGACGATTGGGAAGAAAACGATGCCGCTGCTTGGCCCGAAATCAAAAAGAAAAACTACGCCATAGTGCCCACCTCTTGTTTTAACTGCGAGGCGGGCTGTGGGCTGCTGAGTTATATCGACAAGGAGAGCGGCAAGGTTGCTAAGTTTGAGGGCAACCCCTACCACCCAGGCAGTCGAGGGAAAAACTGCGCCAAAGGCCCGGCAACCATCAACCAGATAGACGATAAGGACCGTATCCTATACCCCATGAAGCGGGTAGGCGAGCGTGGCTCTGGCAAATGGGAGAGGGTCAGTTGGGAGAGTGTGCTTGATGATATATCCGCGCGCATTCGCAAAGCGCTACAAGAAGAGCGTCGTAACGAGGTGGTCTACCATGTCGGTCGCCCCGGGCATGAGGGCTATATCGAGAGGGTGTTGCAGGCCTGGGGGGTGGATGGGTACAATAGTCACACCAATATCTGCTCTGGGGGAGCTCGCTTGGGTTATGTGCTCTGGGACGGTGCCGACCGCCCCTCTCCCGATTACGGCAATGCTAAATTTATTCTGCTGATTAGTGCCCACCTCGAGTCTGGGCACTACTTCAACCCCCACGCCCAGCGTATCCTTGAGGCCAAAGCCAAAGGCTGCAAGATAGCGGTGATGGACCCCCGTCTTTCGAATACCGCTAGCCGTGCCGACTACTGGATGCCCACCTACCCCGGCTCTGAGCCGGCGGTGCTCCTGGCCATTGCCAAAATTATCCTTGATGAGGGGCTGTACGACGCTGAGTTCATGCGCCGTTGGGTCAATTGGGATGTCTACCTGAAAAACGATCACCCAGGGGTGGAGGTCAGCTTCGAGAACTTCATCGAAAAGATGAAAGAAGAGTACAAAGAGTACACCCCAGAATTTGCCGAACAGGAAAGCGGAATCAAGCCGGAGATGCTGGTTGAGGTAGCCCGCCTGATCGCCGATTCAGGGAGTCAGTTTTCTACCCATACCTGGCGCAGCGCGACCATCGCCAACCGTGGCGGCTGGCAGGTGGCCCGTTGCCTCCAGTTTTTGAATGTGCTCACCGGCAGTGTGGGCACCATCGGTGGGGTTTCGCCCAATTCATGGAATAAGTTTCACCCGCATGTCTGCAAGGCGCCGCCGCCGCAGAACTCTTGGAACGAGATGCACTTTCCCGATGAGTATCCGCTGACCCACTATGAACTCTCGCAGCTCTTGCCGCATTTTTTGAAGGAGGGACGGGGCACCATGGATGTGTACTTTACCCGAGTCTTCAACCCAGTTTGGACCTATCCTGATGGTTTTTCTTGGATCGAGGCCTTAAGCGATGAGTCTAAGGTGGGCATGCATATCGCCCTCACGCCTACCTGGAATGAGACTGCCTTTTACGCCGATTATGTATTGCCCATGGGGCACGCCTCTGAGCGGCACGACCTGCTGAGTTATGAGACCCACTCCGGGGTCTGGATCGCCTTTCGTCAACCTGTTTTGAGGGAATGGGCCCGGCGACAGGGCAAGAAGGTTGAGTTTAGCTACGAGACCAACCCCGGTGAGGTCTGGGAAGAAGATGAGTTTTGGATCGAGCTGTCTTGGCGGATCGACCCAGATGGAAGCATGGGAATCAAAGACTACTTCACCTCCCCTTACCGTGAGGGCGAGAAGCTCACCATTGAGGAGTACTACAAGTACCTCTTCGAGAATGTGAAGGGACTGCCCGAAAAAGCGGCCGAGGAGGGACTGGACGCCCTTGAATACATGCGCAAATACGGGGCTTTCGAGGTTTCCCGCAATGTCTACGAAAAGCACGAGACCACTCTGACTCCGGCCGAACTGGAGGGCAGCAGGGTAGCCGAAGATGAGGGTGGACTGATCTACAAGAATGGTAAGGCTGTCGGAGTGATGATTGAGGGTGAGGCCAAGGCTGGCTTTACCTCACCATCGAAAAAGCTGGAGTTTTACTCGCAAACCATGGTCGACTGGAACTGGAGTGAGTACCGCCTGCCGACCTATATCAAAAGCCACGTACACCCAGATGAGATAGACTACAAGAATAACGAGTTTCCGCTGGTGCCCACCTATCGCTTGCCGACTTTGATCCACTCTCGCTCGGGCAATGCCAAGTGGTTGATGGAGATCTCCAACCGCAACCCGCTGTGGATCAGCCCTGAGGATGGCAAACGCTTGGGCTATCAAACCGGCGATCTCGTGCGGGTCTGCACTGAGATAGGCTATTTTGTGGCGAGAATTTGGGTGACCGAAGGCATACGCCCGGGCACACTCTGCTGTTCGCACCACTTGGGGCGCTGGCGGCGAGATGTAGACCCAAAAGCCAACCGCTGGGCGGTGAATACCGTTAAAATTAGCCAAGAGGGCGAGGGCAAATGGCGTATGCGCAATCTGGAGAGTATCCTTGCCGAGAAAACAGAGGATCCCGATACCGAGAGAATCTTCTGGCACGATGGCGGGGTGCACCAGAACATCACCTTCCCCGTGCATCCAGACCCGCACAGCGGTATGCACTGCTGGCACCAGAAGGTGCGGTTGGAAAAGGCGCGCCCCGATGATCGCTACGCCGATGTGTTCGTAGATACCAACAAGTCTTTTGCGGTCTACAAAGAATGGCTGGCACTGACACGCCCGGGTCCCAATGCCGATGGTCTGCGGCGACCGCTCTGGCTGAAGAGGCCTTTACGACCGACAGAGGAGTCGTTTTATAAGAGTCCGCCGGCACAATCCTCCTAATCTTCTGAGGCATAGGAGAAGGGGTAAAACTGGTCGACTGCACCACAGCAATGCATATGAAAGCGATATATGGTATAATCTTGGGTATCCTAATCGGCATTGCGACCACTCTGGTGGCCAGCAGCTTTGCGCAGGAAACGCTAACTATTACAACCTATGAATATACTTATCTGCTTGGTCCGCACGACGTTTTTGAATTACAGGAGACCATGGAGAAAATGAATGCGCTCGGTGCTCAAGGGTATAGGCTGCATTTGGAAAGCGATGGGGTTTATATTTTCATCAGAGAAAAAATCTTGCGATAGCTTCTATTGTACAAGAGTAAGAACACAAAATTCATTTTTATCATTCTTGCGGGAGGAGCGGCAGCGAGCCTTGCCATAATCGCCGCAACAGCTTATCTGAGCTTTGGCGCATATTTGCGACAGACTGCACTCTATGCCGATGAGATAGCTGCTGAGAATGGAGATACTCCCAAACCTTTCCAATACTACAACTCGGCGGTACGCATGGCCACCACTGATTCTGCCATGGTCAATGATACAGCCGCCGATCCCTCTGCGGATACCATAGACAATAGGGCCAAAGCGGTGGAGTATTGGCGTTTAGCCCTAGAGCATGATGATCAGGTATACTCCAATACCACACAGCAGAGCCTGTTCAATTTAGGCTACACACTCGGGTTTACCTCATTTGTTGACATGGCAACCGATCCCCATGCCACAAAAGACGGTCAGCACTCCAAAGAGGACAAGCCTCTGGCACAACTCAAATTGGCGAGAGATTACTTTCGGGATATACTCTATCAACCCAGCAACGCCCAGAGAAAACCCAAAAATTCCGAGAAAAAACAGGGACAGCTACAGCTATACCATGATGCAGGCGTAAACCACGAACTGCTGCTCTCTGCTATAGCAGAGCTGGAGGAGGCACAAGAAAAGCAAACCCACCGTGCCGAACAGGCGCAAAGCCCCTATCAGATTATCACTCAATTATTGGAAAGCAACCAGAAAATAGCCGAAGAACTGGAGCAGATCAAAAAGAACCCCTTTGGCGATGCAGAGCAAAAATTGCGTGAAGAGTTGCTCCAACGCCAGCGTGAAAATAGAGCCAAGTTTGAACGCTTGCGCAAAAACCTAGGGGCACCCCCTACCCCAGAAAAACCCAAAGACACAGACACCATTCCCTACTACACCATCTAATAAGACGAGGCTAGTCAGAATAGGTAGGAAATTGCGGGTATTTGGCGTATTCTCACTGGTGTGCTAGAATCACTATTGCATTATAGTGGCAGCAAATAACCATGCAAAGTACATCATAACCATAGGTCATTTTGGATACAGTTTTACAGATAGCAACGCCAGATAGGCTGCTTTACTTTTTCTTGGTTGGCTTTCTCCCCGTTTTCTGCACTTTTGTGGCCGAGCGGACCTTTATTTTTTATCTGGCGAATAAGCCGAGCCTGGCCAAATGGGTCAAGCAGCAGTTCCTCTTGCATCCAAATAGCATCAGTCGCATGCGCTATCCACAGGGGCTCATCAGCGTTGCGCTATACCTGTTGGTATCAGAAGAGCTTGGCATTTATTGGTTTAGTTTTTGGATGATTACCGATGTTACCGATGGTTCCATAGCGCGGCACTGCGGCACCGGCACTCTAGAGGGACAATCCATAGATCCACTTTCGGATAAATTGCTCTACTTCCCGCCCCTCTTTTTGGGAACTTGGCTCGGGTTCTTTCCGCTCTGGCTGACCCTCACCTATCTGTGCATAGACGGAATCGGGCAAATTTCACGCAAATATGTTGCCCACACGGCGGCAAACCTCTACGGCAAGTCCAAGACCTTTTTGACCGTGATCTGCGTGATGATTCCGTATGTGCAGGTGGTATATTTTGAGTATATGTACGACTTTGGGAAACTCGTGCTCGCTTGCGTTTGCATCTTGTCGTTTTGCAGCGTGTTTTTCCGGGCAATACCCAACTATTGGTACGCCAATATCCTCAGTATCATGAATTTTGCCTGCGGGGTTGTGGGTATAGTGGTTATTCTTATGGGTGGAAAAGTTGAGTGGGCTTTTGCGCTTGTATTTTTGGGGCAATTCTTAGACCTCTTTGATGGTCGGGCAGCAGAAGTGTGGGGAAGCACTCCAAATGGAGAAATTTTTGATGATCTAGCCGATGGAATGAACTTTGGGGGAACGATTGCGGTTATCATTTGGTACGCTTTTGAGGCAAGCCCCTTTGGTATTTTCTTGGCCATATTGCATTTTTGCTGCACCGTTTTTCGGCTAGTGCGCTTTATTTTTGATAAAAAAGAACAAAATGTTAGCGGTGGTGTGCTCACTTTTAAGGGTATGCCTTCACCAGCTGGAGCCTTGCTCAGTGGAGCAGCAGCTATTATGGCGAAATCCTATACCTTTAGCATACTGGGGATAGAAAGTTCATATATCTTCTCGGGCATTATCCTGATGAGCTGTATCCTAATGGTCTCCAAGGTGCCCTATGCCCACTTTGGGCGGGTTGTGCTGCCTTCGATTCCTAAAATGATCAGAGTGCTGCTGTACAGCGTGATACTGCTTGTTTTGTTGCTCAGTTTTGAATTGCATATCTTGATGAACTTCATAGTCTTCACCTTTATAGCTACCATGCTCTATGTGGTCTTTGGGCCTGCCATAAACTACCGCCAGAACCGGTCCTAATCTGCAAAACAATCTACTCATTCTGGGCAATTCTCCTGCCACCATTGGGAAGGCAAGAGAAAGTAGCCCTCTGCATTGTGATGACAGATTGCGATAAATGAGAGATCATGGAGATATTGAACAAGAGGTGCTGATATTCCATTTTCCCCCTGAACACCATGAAAGTAAACACCATCCAAACACATGGGATTGCAGAGCCTTTATCGACAGCTAGACGGCATATCGCCAATTCTACAGCGTGTTCGTTATGGGAATGCTTTTACGCACATAAGCAGCGACTACAATCTAATCCCCCCGAAAAAAGGTAGTTTACAAAAGTAGAACTTTCTTAGATTAGGATTCGATTAAGGAGGTTTTATGAGGGTTTTTCATGAAAAAGGGAGCAAGTTCAGTGATAGTCAGATCATCTCGATCCTCAAGCGGGTAGAAAATGGCATGGCTGTAGCAGAGGTGCGCCGAGAAGATGGCATCAGTAGCTTTACCCTGTACAAGTGGCGGGGTAGATACGGCGGTATGGATGCCTCGATGATAGCTGAGCTGCGAGATACAAAGGCCGAACTGCGGCGTTTTAAGCGGATGCACGCCGATCTTGCCATGCAAAACGAGATCAGCTAAGGAGGCTCTCGAAAAAAAGTAGTACGATCATCTTACCGGTGTAAGATGGTTGAACAGAAACAGATTAGCATAGCTCCGGCTTGCCGAGCCTTCCAGATCAGCGAGAACTGCTATCGCCCCGGGGTTCCCCAACAGGCGATAGCCTGGAAGGGGTGTTGTTTGCAGCATGAAAATGATACTTTTATTGCAGAGTAGCTGATCAAACTGTCCAGCGAGCACAGTCGATGGGGGTTTGGGTTGTGCTTTTGTATCTGGGTAATGTGAAAGGTTTTATCTGGAACCACAAGCGAGTATATCGGGTATACTGTGAGTTGCAGCTCAATTTACGGATTAAGCACCAGCAAAATACCTAGATTGAACGCTGAGGCATGAATGGCTAGAACAGCGCTGCTTTGAGAGTATACAACAGGTAAAAGAAACAGCCACACAGTGGGGTTCCCCCACAGGCCTATGCCCGAAGGGGGATGAGTGGCTTTGGATGTACAATAACGATAGACCAAACATGGCAATCGGTGGGATAACACCAGTCATATGCAACAGATGCAGCAAACAAAAGCAACCCTAAATTCTACTTTCAAACACACCTAAAAATGGGGAGGTACATCTGGCTTGTATAAATTCAAAGTCGGTGTTTACAGGCTTGTTTGCACCAAGAGAAAAAGTGAACGGTTGATCCAAATTGTGAAGGCTGGACACAGGAAAGATATATGCAGATAATGCGTTTCGCAAATACAAAAAGCAGAATACATATGGTAGCGGGGTGGTGGTGGCGCCTCAAACTAAACCCATTTTACAAAAATCATGCAAAAATCCTCTTCTTCCCGCTTTAGCGGGAAGGAGAAGGGATCAAAGCACCAATTCATCCCCCTCTAGAGCACTCTAGCGCACCCGGGATCCCGAAGAGCTGTGCTCGGCGGGCTGAGGTACCCGGGACCGCTCGATGGGGTCAGCGGACACAGCGAACATTGAGTTTACTCCTCCAGGTCCATTCGAACTGCGAGTAGCCGAAGCCGAAGTCCACGCCCCAGGCCCTGGACGTGTTGGGCGCATAGACCGTAGACGACCAATAGTACCCAGACTTGGTACTGGAAAAAGTATCGGTGTCTATAGACGGCGCATAGCGGCCGCGATCAGTGATGCTCAAGAGTTCTTTTTTATTCGGGAGGCGCCAGTTATCATGCCCAGCAAAGCTCAGCTCCTCGCAGCGCTTGAGAGCCTCTTCCCAAGTATAGGTTGTTGTATGATCGGCGGCATCGGGCAACTGCTCCCACATCAGCTTGGTCTTTTGATCGGTGATGGTCTTATCGCCATTATTGGTAAAGCGTTTCTCCGGTGGTTCACCTGAAGACAAGCGTACACAACGCACATAGAGGCTAGTGTCCTTGGTGCTGCGGTAAGAGTGGCCTGCGGTGAAGTCCACGTGCCCCGCACTGGACGTGTCGGGCGCATAGACCCTAGACGACCAATAGAGCGAGGCCTTGGTATTGGGAAAAGCCTTTATATCTATAGCCGGATTGTGGCGACCGAAATTGACTATGCTTTCTAACTCGTCCATACTCGGTAGGTGCCAGTCGTCGTACTCGCCGGTAGTTTGTGCCTCGCAGTGGGCAACGGCAGCGACATAGGTTTTTTGCACATGTTCGGCAGAGGTGGGGAGCTGTTCCCACATCAGCCGGGTGTTGTTATCGAACACAGTTTTCTTGACAGAATCGATCTTATAGGAAGGTCGATTGATATTGTAATCTGCATCCTCACCAGGGGTATCGGTATAGCCGGTGGTCTGCCCTGTGTCGGGGAGTTTGTAGGTGGGGGCGGCAGTCGGCCCACCTCCACCGCCGCCGCTTGAACAAGCCGTGAGCACCAAGAGAGATACAGAGAGCACAATACAGGTTTTTTTGAACATTGCTAACATTCTACATTGTCGGAGAAAGGTTTTGAAGAATGAAATGGTACTATTTACTTTCAATTTTACATGCTGGCAGCATTTTGTCAAGCGAGATTACATATACTGCACCCATTTTCAAAGTGATGTGATAGCGGATTTATGAAGCAACAAGAACTCTAGCGCACTGCGACCCCTCGAGCTATGCTCGACGGGCTTTAGCGCACGCAACGCACATAGTCGCTTTTGGTAAAGGCGGCACGGCCCGAGAAGCCTTTGTTGAAGTTCACGCTCCAGGAGTTGCTCGTGTCGCTCGCATATACCGTAGACGACCAATACCAAGTAAAAGATTGTTCTCTGGTATAGGGAAAAGTGCTGGAGTCTATCGCCGGGTCGGCGCGACTGCGATCAACGATACTCAAGAGCTCTTTTTTATTCGGGAGGCGCCAGTCATCATGCCCAGCAA
>JBAHVQ010179576.1:0-16650 GCA_036872915.1 Nanipora kamurai
CTTCAGAGTCAAGTCTGAAATGGGTAGTGTTTGTCAGGTACGCTTACCTCGTTTGGTTGTTTGAGCGATTGTTTGCAAATTGTGCCCCTGTGTTTGCCTTTCTTGACCTCGCCATTGCTTCTATCTGTCTTTCACGCACATCCCGCGGAGTTTCCCGTTCCAATCTCTTGGAACGTCATTCTTTACCCACGCTTGGCCGAAGCATTTTCCGAAAGTGTTGATGGGATGGCTCAATACAAATAACCGCACTCATGAAAGCATGCATATATTTTGGCAAAAACTTTGCATTTATTTCAGAGAAACAAAAAGTTCTATTCCCTCGACGTCATGAACATTTAATGAGTTTGAGAAGCCATTTCCTATCCTCTGAACGTTCAGAGGATAGGAAATAGTACTTAAAACACTAGTAGAATTCATATGAGATTAATTGTTCGCGAGAGATTAATCTAATTGAAAGATTTTCTAATCTGAGAAAGTGAATTGTAATCTTTATGAGGTACTATTAATATTCACAAAGTTACAATTTACGGAATAACAAGTCTAAACTTCGCTCGATGGTTGGCATTTTTGTGTGATGGTGTGGTGTTTCAGAACTTCGATAAATTCTCGAACTCGTCGGAACCAGTGAACTCTATATGTGACTGGAGGGGGAAGTCCAGTTTATCGGCCAGGCGAAAATTGAAGCCAAACATGGCCGATATGGAAGCCTATTTTTCACGTCCTATGCGGTCTCAGAACCTAAAGTTGACGTGCAAAACCGCGCGGGGAACTGAAACTGTGTGCCATGTTTGACTTCACATCAGGGCCGAAAGATATCTTTCCAGTCAAATATAGAGCTTACTGGTCGGAGCAGAACTTGTTTAATGCTAGTTTATTTATGACGATTGATCCCGTTTAACGATGTGGTCCTGTTCCCACACATGTCTAGCGACTGACGATTTATCAAGTTGAGCTTTTGAACAATTATTTTTGTGGTTTTGAATTCTAGTTTTCAAGTTCCATATGGTTTCTCCGATATTTAATAACTTACTCTCGCATGGAATTTTGTAAACTTGACGTTTTAAGGCAGAGTGAGTTTTTTACTTCTTAGTTGAGAGTTGTTGGGTTAGTTGACGTTCAGAGGTGAGGCAGACCTTTGTGGGAAACAGGACCATGCAATGTAGGGAGACACTAATACAGTTGGTTCTGAATCTTGAGAAGATGTGTTTGTAGTTAATGAAATATATTGCTCAAGGTAATCATTGTCTCTTAATGCACTCATGAGGTGTTGTAGTTTGAAAGGTAGACTGTCCTCATCGCCGATGTCTTTTATTACGTAGGAAGGCAGTCACGTACAACAACCGCGCGTCGTATGTAAATATAGTTGACGGTATTAAATACAAACGGTTATGCTCTGAAGACGTCTCGAAAAGCCGAACAAGAGCTTCAAGCTTCAAACAAGATTACCCATAATATTATCCAATGACCTTTCTGGGGAATTCTGAATACGAGTTGGTCTCACGTGAGTTGACAAAACTCAAGATATTTGTATACCACCAAATGCATTCTAGAATTTCCATCACTGGTTCTAGAATTTTCGTATTGCTTAAAAGTAACACACTTCGATCAAACGTTTGAACATTACAATTATTATAGTGGTTAAGTATATATTTAATTAATTATTTTTTATCTAATATAAAAAGAACTCGGAAACAATAAAAACACGAGGCGAAATGCCGAGTGTTTTCATTATGTTTCCTCATGTTTCGATCCCCCGATGAAACAAGAAAAACGAGTTCTGTAGATGGCTTCTCAATCGAATACATTCTGAAGTAGATGTTTGAAAGAATTTTAAATATTTAACTAAACAAGCTGACCCAGAAAAAATCTTTCTATTGTGGTGAAAGATAATTTAAATTACTTTAGGCTGTTCCTACAGCCAAGCTAATCCTGATTTCCATTAATCTTGGGTTAAAATTTAATCTGATCTTTTGTTGAACATGTTCAGTTTGATAACTTTGGTTAAAACGTTTTAGGATAGAACGAACTCAATGATATACGAACTCAAAACTTTTAACATTCTTTCCTACATTACCAGTATTTCATCCACAAAGATGCACTAATCCTGAGTTTAACTAATTGGCCATTGAACAACCAGGTCCGGTTCCAAAACGTAACTGCCGTGCGCATTGATATTCTACGTAGAATCACATGTCAAGCGAAATGTGGACTGTCATAATAGAGCTTTTTAAAATATTCTTATATTAATTCTTGTAATTGTAGGGATTTTCTGGTCCGCCTGGATTCCCTGGTCCGCCTGGAGTTGCAGCTCCTCGGGTAGGTTGAATTAGCGTGACCTTGATTTGAGATCATTTTTGATTTAACTTGAATTTGTTTTTTCTTGTCTTAAAGGGTCCGAATGGATTTCCCGGAGATCCTGGCGAGAAAGGAAAAAAAGGGCGTAAGGTAATATTTTTCAGCTTTTTCTGGAAAGTGGATATATTTTTGTTGCGTGTAAGCCTAAACCATCTCTCCCTTAAACACTTCAAAATTTGTCCATAATACTATAAAAACTACGATCACTGTAAAAACTAAAAGCACTACGAAAAAAAGTTTCACTGCACGAGGGGTGGGTCTAAGATGCAAACCTTCTGGCAGCCAACTTCAGCTTATATTGTTACCGCTGGGCAGAAATCTGAACATCCAACTAACTGAGCGCAAAAGAACAACAGGAACCGCGGTCAGAACTAATCACGTTGCTGAACACCTCACTACAAAACGAAGCCAGCATTGATATGGACTCGGCTAAATGTATTGCATCCAGTACCAACTACAAACCGTGCTTTACGTTGGAGAGCTGGTATACCAATTAAGAGCAGAAACACCATAACCGATCACGACGATCACCGAAATGAAATTTAACCTTTTGGTTAAGCCCCTGAATATTTCTGATAAAATCCCAGATTACCGAGGAAGGCGATTCGACAGAGTTCTTCAATTCCAGTGACTGCAATATGGAACCTGAATTTCTTTTGCAATGGTAAATGCGTCACCATCGAAGATCCTCATGAATTCAGATTGCTGGAAATGTCCAATTAATTTGTAAATTGTGCTCTTTGAGAGTAATATTGATGTGCATCCTCTGTAAATTTTTGTTGTTAAACATTATTGTAATCTTACCTTTATTTTTTGATGCTTTTAAATGTGTTGTTGGTTATTTAGATATTTTATTTTTGTAAAGTTTTTCTTGTTTGTTTCTTGGACACAGGGACCACCAGGGTTTCCCGGCAACGTTGGTGAAGACGGCCCGGTTGGTGACAAGGTAGTGTGATTCCTGGCAATATATTTGTTTTATTAAAACGGGAAACTAACGATTCACAAGTTGGTTCTTCGTTGTTTTTTTGTACTTAGTCATTCTTAAGTAAGATGTAAAATAAAAACCCCCCAGAAAAGTTCGATTTTAATGGGCACAAAAATTTGTTCATGTCACATTTCTTACAAGCTGTTGCAGAAGAACGGAGAAATGTTTAACACAAGTACTAGCTTTAAATACTTGCGTATCACCCTTGCATATCAATCTGCATGCAAATAATGGTAGTTTCGAGAGTATCGGAGGAAGCAGCTTAAAGTATTACCTGTTGCTGGTAATGTTATCTGGCTATTGTCTTCTACACAAAGTATAATTCAAGCTAATAAGAGTTATTTATTATCAAAATTGTTTCAACTGGTCTAGGGTCCAGAGGGTGACATAGGATTTCCTGGTAATCCAGGCTTGCCGGTAAGTATGAAAAATGGCCATTCCTCTTTCTGTTGCCCTGCATATTGGTACATTTTTAACGTCTTAAAAGCACCTAGAAAACGTATTTCGAGAAGAAAATACAGCCAAGAAATTGGTATGAATCAAATTTTAGTTTGCTTCTCACAATAGCAAGAGTAGAAATAACGATAATAACAATAACAATAATAACCACAACAACTGCAACAACTGCAGCCAATATATCAATAACAACAATGACAATAACAACGATAATGATGATGATAACGATGGTAAAAACGTTAATTATAGTGATAATTATGATAATGATGAGTTTTATGATGATGATAATAGTCATCATAATAATAGTAATAACAGTTATAATAGTAGTGGTAGTAATAATAATAATAACGATCATAATAACAACAATAATGATAATCATAATAATAAAAATGATAAAGAGAGGACTTAATGTAATCTGGAAATGCAAGTGTAGCGTTCCCTCAATGAATGTGGGAGCTCTCGTTATGAAGAGGACTAAGTTTGGACACCCGAAGATTGGAATTGAGATTAAAACAGGACTTTTACCATTGTCCATCTTGCATCGATTGTCCATGTCGTAAATTCACAAGAATTCAATCGAAGTACTTGAGGCTTCATGATAAGATTTGCTTTGACCTGCACTGAAAAATGTGTAGAAAGTATGAATTAGATGTAAGCGACCAAAATCAAGATTTCGATCAATAACAAAATCAATAAATGCCTGATTATTGATATGCCAAACCCAGTAGATTCCAATTTGAAGGAAAAACAGTTCAATAAGGTTAACACTTAGAGTGACCTGCGACTTGAAATATCACGAAATGGAATTAAAACACTGTTATTGTTGTTACAGTCATTCGCGCACAAGATTTTTACTTCATTCGATCAGAGCGATACGATCGCAATCCACATAATTTTTGTGGTATGAACACTTGATCTGGATCGCAATCGATTCAATCCAGATCCGGAGATGGATTATGATCGCAATTGAAAATCACCGTATAAACGTTAGCCAGAGATTGATCAGGCGGGAATTTCAATTTTAATACGAATATTAAAGCCCAGCATAGAATGCGAAACAAAGGCATGATATAAAGAGTTTAATAGAATCTTACGTTTCGTTGTATACATCACAACAGCTTCAGAGATAATAATTAAGGTTACCGAAGCTACAGTGTATATTTACATGTGCCATGAATCAACCAATCAACCAATCGGTATAATTTTATTTGAAGATGTTGTGATGTATAAAACAAAACGTAAGATTTTATTAAACTATTTAGATCATGCCTTTGTTTCGCATTCTATGCTGGGCTGTGACAGCGTATAAATGGTTTCCGGATTACAATCCCGAAACCGAGGAACTCCATAGTCGCATGCAAAGATGCAAATTTTCCAGGTATATTTTATTGTTTTTTGCAAAAAATGCTGATTAGTTATCAACGATTGTTTTTTGACATAGAACTGAGTGGTTTTAAATGACACTTTTTTTGACAAATAAGCAGGACAAGACCTTGCGAATATGGACTACCGAGTAGGCTGCCAGAGATAAACTTAAAAGTTTTAAAGAGAATAACAAAAAACCAAGACAGCAATAACAGAAGTGATCGTGTCAAGAAACGCTCGCAAAGGTCCTTGGTAAAGCTAAACACCAAAATGTTTGCATGCCCATTCAGTTTTCGATCGCGATTGCCATATTGTGTAAAGGCAACCCTAGATCAGAATTGCAATCGGGATCGATGGATCGCGATCGCTATTCCGATAATTTCACGGCCTGTAAGCGGGGTATAAAAGGTATGGTTACCACTGTAGTACTTGGAGCACTTGGAGCTAATATTGCATTGCATGTAGTAGGATGTGAGCCAACCACATGGAGCTACGAGGACTTGACATAGTAGAGTGAAGGTTACTTGTCGGTCACTGACATGTTCGCTGCCAACCCGTCAAGTGAATTCACATCAAATGATCATTATGAGACAATATTCGATCTAAATGCGATCATTTATTGCGGACTCATTTGACGTGTCGAGACTGCAGTCAGCAGCACACATGTCAGTCACGAACTAGTACAATAAGCAACCTTCGCTCTACCATCTGAGTCCGTGTAGCTCAATGCTTAGAGCATCTCACCGACGAACAGAAGGTTACTGGTTCGACACCCAGCAGGGAGTCAAAAACGTTCCTGTGTTGACAAGTTTGAGGGTCATGTAAGTAAGATACACATGGAAAAAATTTGCGAAGCGGTCAAGTCAGTATTTGGTATAAAAATCTAGTACTGAATTGAAAACAGCGCTACTGAGAACAGGAAAAATTTTCAAAACGTACAGGAGGCTTAAGGTCACGAGTTGTAGCTTTCCCTCAGTTTAACCATTACAAATATTCTGAGGTAATTGGTAATTTTAATGATGATGATGAAAAAAATCATAAGGGCAATAATAACAATGGTAATAATGAATCATAATAACTATAAGTGAGATTCAGGTAACTATTTACAATAATATACAAATAAAACATACGAATGATAGTAAAAACTATTAATAGTAAACAGACTGACAAGGAGATTCGGAGACCGGAGTTGTTGATAATGTACAAAAAATAGAAGAAGTGTAAAGTTGTCGACTTTGCTATCCCCAGAATGCTAAAGTGGAATTGACCCTTCAAGAAAAGATAAATTACCAAGACCCACCAATAGAGATTAGAAAGATTTGGAAATTGAAAGTTATTGCTATCTTTATTATCATAGTAGCACTTGGAACCATATTATAAGCACTGAAATTAAGTTTGAAAAACGTTGGAATGGATACTTACATATACAAAAGTTCCTTCGTTTTGGTGCCGAAAGAATTTTGTAGAAAGGTTCCCTCGTCCGGAGGTTAATGGTGTTGTGACTTCACCTGAATGGGAAATCCAACAAACCAAAATTCATCGCTGACAATAATGATAATAATAATAATGATAATGATTATTAAAATAGTAGTGATTATAATAATGATGACGATTAAAGTAACGGTAATGGTTATGACATTGATATTGATATTGATATGAATATTGGCAACTACAGTGCTAATGCCAACAGTAACGGACAGTAATGCTCAAGGTAATGGTAACGATAATGTTAAAGGTGACGGAAGTAATAATGATAATAATGGTAACAGCCATAGTGATGGTAAAAGTAAGGGTAACAGTAATGATAGTTGTGGTAATGGTCAAGGTAATGATAATAGTGATGATGATAATAATAATAGTAATGAAAAAGCAATGATTAATAAATAAACATTTTCATTGCTCCTTAGGCTTCGCCTGGGGCTCCAGGAAAGATGGGAGTGGAAGGTGATATGGTAAGTGAAAATTCAATTAATTCAGGAAACGTCAGTGACTTGAAATGAAAAGGAGATAAAGAACTGAATTTAGAGAGAACCAAGATATATTAAACTATTTGTGACAAGTCAGTATATTATTTTTAATCGTTAATTTAATAGGTCCAAGGGAATGCAAACCTTGAGTTTTAACAAACATTTGGCGAAAAACACCTGTACATGACCCTCACTTTTAACTTATTGCATTAATTAAAACAGCGGAGTTAACCGAGTGTAGTAATTATGAATTTATCTAAATCTTATTTAATATCAGGTTACACTGTCTGATTGTATAATTGTCGTACATAAATAGCTCATGGTTTTTTAAAAGCCATGGGATATTTATGTACGAAATTCCAAAAGAATCCCATGGTTTTTTAAGGATGTACTGCTTTCATAAATGCTTTTTGTGAGTAATGAGATGATAATAAAAAACTTTAAAACAGCAAACGTTAAAATCTTTGTCCACAATGAGGACTTTTGGTCAATCTTAATACAGCCAAAGTGATGGGATGTGCGACGAAAAAGGTTGCAAATAAGATCGAAAAAGCTAAGCTCTCTTATTTTATTAAAAGAAATTTCAAGATCACTCCGAGAAGAGAAACTGTCGTATACAGGATATAAAGTTATTCGAATACTTTTAAAAAACCTCAGTATGTCTATTGGATACAGTTGCGTGAGGTAGAATCTTACCACGATGCTTTGCGATATGAAAGATGAAAATCCAAGACAACATACAAAGAAAAAAGAATACAGCAGTTAATCCTTTATTTACTGCTTATTTTTATAGAACTTTGTCCCAAGTAACTTTCAGAATTTTCAACTCTCCGAAAGTCGACTTTGTACACTCTGTGAGACAAGAACTGTTGACAGTTATCCTCTGTTACACGTTTAGGTTCGAAATACCAATCTTGCTATAACATTATCATTCAGCTGATTTTCGTAATTTAGACTCATACGCAGTGAAATCCAGTCGGAACCAACTTAAAAATATGGAAGGTTCGAAAATCAACTTCTCACCTAACGTAGATTCCCTTTCGTGCAGGTGATGGAGTGCAAATCCCAGTGATCCCTGGTACCTACTGATAGATTTGTGTCTTTGTTTTTAGGGTTTTGCTGGTCCCGGTGGTACCACAGGAAGTCAGGGCAAGAGAGGAAGTGATGTTAGTAATGTTTCGATTTTCTAGTTCTCTGGTTCTCTGATGAAAAATCTTCCTAAAATTTTTCAAATAGGCTTAGCCACCTTATTAACACATACAGCACACTTCCATTTTCAAATTGATTGAAATAAAGGTTTTATTGTGTCCGGCAACGTTTGAATCTGGGACACTGCCATTTAAGTGGCAAAACTTAGCAAGATTGACTAAAATTTGTACTTTGTTCATATAAGCTGTTTACGAAATAATTTACCTTTAAGTAGTAGCACCCTAGCTTAGCATCTGAGGCGTGGTAGCTCAATGGTTAGAGCGTCTCATCGGTCGTCAGGAAGTTGCTAATTCCGTCTGGGGCTCAGAAATCAGTTTTCTGAGATAACGAGCTTGACGAACGTCCACAAGTCGTCTAACTAATTTTTACTGTAGTAAATTTTCTGTATTTTCTAATTTAAATTTATGTGATGTAGTGTGTTTAGTCGGTTTTTTTGTTCGGTTGGAGGTGTTCTTGTGTTTGTAGTTTATTTCATGAAATCTTGCATTCTGTTTGAATTGTCCAAATATTTCATTATTATATATTTTTAGAATTGAGGATTGTAAATTTGAGATTTGATCAGATTGAATTTCAGTCTAGGAACCATAAATAAAATGGCATTTTCTAAGCGACCAAAGTTACAGTAGCTTAGGGAAATATTAGTCTTTGTTGGTAAAGTTATTCCATCTTGAAAAGAGAATACATACTGCTTGGCTGGATTTAATGTTTATTAAAATGCCAAAGCTGTTTTTTCTACTTTTTGACTTTTAGGGAGAAAAAGGTCCACCAGGTGTTCCTGGTGAGACGGGAAGGCCAGGCACTGTGGTATGC
Source organism: Nanipora kamurai (assembly GCA_036872915.1). Lineage (NCBI taxonomy): Eukaryota > Metazoa > Cnidaria > Anthozoa > Scleralcyonacea > Helioporidae > Nanipora > Nanipora kamurai. The sequence continues at coordinate 9,148 of JBAHVQ010179576.1, forward strand.
TGACGACTTTTAATTTTGATTTGGTAAATTGTGCATTGCAGGAGATCTCCTTACCGTGTAAGGTGATAGAAAGCAAGTGAGCCTGGCTTGTTCTATGTTTATCAATTCGTGATCAACTTTTTCATCGAGCTAAGAATCCTTAACGTTACCCTCATACAGGAAAGAAGAAAATCGAGCGGACGTTCATGCAAACCACCTTCATGAACTGTCCTGGCGACGGAAACTGAATAAAATTGACATGACGATTTTCTGGGAATAAGGACATTTTACTGTAATACAGATCATACCCACGAGTGGAATTTCGTTTAAAACGTGAACTCCTGTTTGTTTGGTTGAGTGTTTTGTGAGCTCTGTCAGTTTTTATAATTGAACAATTTAGGCATGAAGCGAACTGTTTAAAAACACTCGAAGGAATTACTAAAACATAAAAGAATTATTCAAAATCAAGAAATTTATAAAGATATTCTCACTTCTTTTCATATCCAAGTGTTACTAATGTAACTGGTTTTAATAAGAAACCGAATTAATAGCATTATTTAATCAGTAAACTTAGTGCTAATTGATGGTAGTAATTTTCGAAATATTCAAAAATAAAAAAAGTCTGTAAAGATGTTCTTACTTATTTTCCTGTTAAATAGATACTAATGTTGCCGATTTTAGCCTTTTCGCCATTTCTTTGACCAAACTAGGGTGAACCGGGAACACCAGGACCCAAAGGAATACCTGGAAAGATGGGTGATAAGGTATTATAACAATAAATCTCTCAAAGTGTTATTGTTAATTTCATTTTGAGGCGGAACGTACGTTGTCGCTGAGCCAATGACCAGTTTTCCTTAGTATGCTTGCTGATTACAACAACCAGAATACTTTTCAAGCAACATTTGTTCTGTTTAGAGTTTAAATTTACCTGACAAATAAAACGCCTCGCAATATTCTAGTTATTACGAGCAACAGACGTAATAACGAGAACGGCTTGATGTTCCTTTTCCATACTACAAAGACAACAATACCTAGCACAGAGAAAATGGCCATTGTCGCATCTACAAGTATCATATAACGAGATTTCAGAAGCAGGGTGTGAAATGATTAAAATCCACAATAGCAGGGGGTTCGGGCAGCTAGTATGCTTTTTGAAGGAAATTTGAAAGTCTTTTCAAATCATGGTGTTATGTTGATCCATAAAAAAGAATATTGGCTTCACAGGATAATCCCACAGGATAATCCCACTGGTTTGGATTTTTATGCGATCAAGTGTACCGGAAATTCTATCCATTGGACTGCATGAGCTAAGAATTATTGAAAAGTTTCAAATTAAACCTAGAAAAAGCTTAGAGAGACCAGGAGAGAGACGAAAGGAAGAAGGGAAGGGAGGTAGAAATAAGAGAGTGAAGGACGGAGGAACCAACTGACAGAGAAACGAATAGTTGGAGCTGGAGAGAGTAAATGATGTTGAGAGAAAGGGAAAGACTGTGGGATGAAACAGAAAAGAGAGGAAACGGACGAGGGAGGAATGGAGGAGAAGGACAAAAAGAAGTAGGGAGGAAGGGAGGGATAGCATGGCAAACGAGTGGAATGAATGAAGTAGAAAACAATGTATATTTATGAAATTTAGGGCAACACTGGTCGACAAGGGAAGCCTGGATCTAATGGCCTTGACGGTAATCCGGTAAGCTCAGTTAACTTTAGCCGGAACATTTTTTATTGATATTCTTATTTTGGAAGAATTGAAAAGTATGATGGGATTTTTTTACTTCAGGGTTCAAATGGACGCCGGGGGTTAACAGGTGCGGATGGTGCAAAGGGTGAGAAGGTAAATTTTTAAAATATAAAGAATTGTTTGTTGTTTTTTTTTGCTATTGTCGACAAGTAATAGAAGCTTTATTTATTAGTGCAGGGTAACTTCATCAGCTACTGCTGTTCTCTCTAGAGGCTCTGACTCAATAAGTTAACATATTTAGAAATATAAGACTATTCATTATACAATAATTGAAATAATTAAAATAATAAACGTCCTTGCCAAATTTAGAGTTCGATAAATCCAAAGTAAAAATAAATAATATATAATACAAATATTCATAAAAATGAAAGAATATCAATAAAAATCAAAATTATCGACTTGAAAACAGAAGCTTTACATATAATGTCCTAAAAGCTGCCAAGGAACTGCAGTCCTTGGTATCTTGTGTCAAGGAATTCCACAATTGTGTTGCTGAATACCCAAATGTCTTTTTTAGCTGCTCGGTTTTTGGTTTGGGGAGGACGTAGTCACACTTGTCTCTAGTATTGTAATTGTCTATGTCCATGCGTCGAGTATTATTAATATACAGAACTTCCTGTTGTTGGTGCAAGCATTTATACAAAAGAGTAACTTTATGCAAACGTCTTCCCTCCACGAGTTTAAGCCATTTAAGTTCCTGTAGAAGGTCATCAGATAAAAATGTTGAATCTGCTTTTAAAATCACCCTGGCTACTCTATTTTGCGGACTTTGCAATTTTGCCTTAGGTGAAGCATTACAACAGTCCCATACTACATCACCATAGTCTAGTAATGGAAGGACAGTTGCATTGTAAACAAGCAGGGAGGTTAGAAGAAAACTTCTTATTCGTTTCGTGATACCAATCCTTGAAGAGACCTTTTTGTATAATTTGTCTATATGTGGAGTCCAAGAGATGTGGGAGTCAACAAGTACACCAAGATATTTAGATGTTTCTACTCTTCTGATAATACACTGACCAAGACAAAGTTCCATTGGTTGAATGGTACGGAGTTTTCGGACAGTTCCTATGAAAATATACTCTGTCTTCGATGCATTTATCACTAGACCGTTAGCTTCTAAATACCTTGAAATTGACTGAAGGTCGGCATTCAGTTTTCCTTGAATGTCGTGGGTCTTCTTACTATTGAGAAAGATAGCCGTGTCGTCTGCACACATATTAATTTTACCATACTTAATGGGATCGGGTAAAGAATTAATGTATATCAAGAACAATAAAGGTTCTAAGGCGGAGCCCTGAGGAACACCACAAGTTACAGGAACAAGTGTCTCACTACATCCTGACTGTGGTCGTTATTTTCAGGGAACCATGGGAGATCCTGGTATGCCGGGTAGGCCTGGACAAGGTGGAAGAATTGTAAGTATATTGTTCCAATAACAGATATTTAAAAATTATTAATTATTATTAATTATTAATATAAACTCGTTAATAATTAATGAGTTTATCGTTCAATCGGGCGTGCTGAGTTGTAGAATGTGAGCGAACTTGAAATACCAGGGCAGTACTGGGCAAAGGGCTTGGACTGTTTTTCCAGTCCTTGGGCTAGACATAAGATTGCAAACCAAGCCAAGTCTGTTTCCGGCAATTAAATATTGCGTAAAACATCTGTGTTTAAAACAAACAATCTGATCTCTAAACAAGAAGTCAACGGTCGTTGCGGTATCACGACAAGTACAAATAACGGGTAGAAAATTCTGACATGTTGCTTTTATATTTAACGTTTTGGCCCGAACTGAAAAATCTTGAATATTTTTTGGCCTACGAAAGGAAACAAGTGGCGCGGATGAAAACACTTTTTAGTGGTAGTAGTACTAGTTAATATAGGATAAAGATCGTTAATTATACTTCGAGCCCCAGAAAGGGAGGGATGAAAATCCAAAATCAAGGGTTTACTGGGACAATAATTATTACTGGCAGGTTGTTCTCTCTTAGGAGCTTCAGAACAAGAAATACTCTCCGCTCTGCCAATCTGCGAATCCAAAAATCCGTTCCTACGACCCTTTTTCTTAAACCGGATTTTCATCTCTCTCGATCTTTGGTTATAGTTATATGGTAAGCTCTATTAACAAAACGGGGGTGACAAGACCTTCTATCAAGATACTGATGGGTGTCTGTCGGCAATATAAACAGGTCGAAACAAGACACCATAACATCTAAGTATGCTAAAGAGGCAGCAGAGACACTCCACGTAAATTTAATAGTTTCATGGTAAGAATTTAAGGTAGTAAGAAATTCTTCAAGACAAGCTGTGCCATGTGTCCAATTCATAAATGCATCGTCTAAAAACCGCCACCAAAGCCAAGGTTAGAATGAGACAGACTGAATAAAACGTTTCGTCCATTCTGCCATAAAATTATTGACAAAAGCCGGTGCATGGATGTGCCCATGGATGTGCCCGTGGATGTGCCCAATTTTTGGTGGAATATTCTTCCGTCAAATTCAGAGTAATTATTTTCTGAAACAATGCACGCCAAATCCACAGCTCAGACGTGGGAATACCAAACGTATCCCTCCCGTCAAGAGCTATTTTGAGTACAGCTAAGCCCTCCGAATTCGGTATGTGTGAATATAAACCAACTACATCAGTAGCAACAAGTAAAACGTCATTAGGAATATCCCCAAGACTTTTTAACTTAAGAAAATCTGTGGTGTCTTGAATACAAGAAGGGATCTTCCTAACAAGAGGTGTAAATGAAAATTCTGAAACTCGGAGATCTTCTCCGTACGCATGCCACAATTGAACATAGCAGGAAAGCTGTGTCCCGAAACGTCAAATAAAGATTTTTTACTGTTTCTGCCTGGTTACTCGATTAACTCGGTCAATAAGTAATCAGTATATAAATGTATACATATACGTGTGTGTATGTATACATATATACACACATATGTACACACACACACACACATATATATATATATATAACTACAGACGGAACATGTATATATATATATATATATATATATACATCATTTTAGATACCGAATCTCGATATTCTTTCGTGATGTGTTGTCCAACAGCTTACGCACCATTCTATGAAGAAGTCAAGATCGCGAAATGTACGTTGACTTTTAAATGCGTAAAAAAAAAACTGTTCCTCGTACCTTCCGCAGCAACGAATCGTGACATGAAGTTGGCATTTTTTGACTAGTTTTTTCAATTTGCTCGGACGTTAATTAGTTAAACTATAATAATTAGGAGGAATAACTTATCTGTATTTTGTTGTATTCTGGGCGTAAAATTCCCACCCGGTCTTTGTTCCGGTAATGTTCCAGTAAAAATTTGTTTCACAACCATATCTCTTGCAAAACCCAAATTACTATGGTATATGTTATGAACATGCCATGTTTGTGTATATTATTTCGAGGATTTGTAACTTGTCTTTTAGTTATGAAGTTATTTATGCTGTTAAGGAAAAGCACAGTTCACCAAAATTAGTATCCGTTTTTAAATGCCGATATTGTCGATTCATCACATTACACAAGACTACTATTTGAGTCTTTGGCAGTGCTTCTTACGTAGATTAGAATTCTGAAGAAAGCAGAGATAAATTTTTATAAATCAAAGTATGTAAAGATGAGATCAAGGCAAGTCACTGTGTCTTTTCCTTAATTTGTGCCTTCCAAAGGAACTATATTGGCTTAAAGGATTTGTTCAGACTAGATACACTGGCCTGGTGTTTGGGCACGGGAACTTGCTTGACAATGGTATGGACCTTTGAATCTCCTTCGAACATTTCCTCTGATTATGTAACCCAACTATTTTGTACTCTTGCATCTGAAGGAATCGTGAGTAAAAAGCGCGGGAAACTATAAATCGTGCGCAGACTACCGTCTGTGACTCTTATTAGGTAACATAAACATTAACGTAGTCTCTTTGCTTCACCTCTGCGCCTATTTAGACGTTGGAAAAATGCTATTAGTACCCACTACCGCGCACTTCCGCACAGGATTTAGTCTTAACAGGGGATAAGAATTACCAGCTGTGGGCATGTTGTGGAAAGTTAGATCGCATTTGGCGTAAAAACGTATTGTAGTTGACTTATTGTAGTTAACTATTGTAGTAGAATCACCTAACTCATACAATAACCATACAGCCAGTGGTATTCCTCATAACTGGTAAACCCTACGAAAATGGAACCACATTTTGTATTTGCCTGCCTATCATTTGCCAACTAGATGAATTGATAAACTATTTAAGCTGCGGTACTTTTATGCGACCTGATGGTAGGTGACGGTACTTACTCTGTTGATAGTGAAATTGTATATTTTTATCCAGAAGATTAACTTTTTGTATCGATACCTGTGAAGGTTCAGTCGAGGCAGAGAGTCAACCTATTTTTTAACTTCGACTTCTTTTCTCATTTTTAGGGTGTAACTGGACCTGAAGGTCCGCCGGGTCCACTTGGTAATGGCGGATTTCAGGTAAAATATACATTGCCAAAATTGCTTAATCTGTGTTAGAAAAAGAGGTATCCAGAACCAGCCTACAACTTAAGGAAATAAAGGAAGAAACAAACTCCGAACAATAATGTCATCTTGATTACTCAAGATACGAGCTAAGATCAAGAGAAATACAATGAAATTGTGATATTTTGCCTTCATTTCAAAGACATCACCAGACAGACTAATTACAAAAACATTGCCACGATCTACTGTATATATACAAAGAGGTATGCTCAGATGCTTCCTAAACAAATGCTGTTCGTCTTGTGAATTGTGATGGATTTCGCCCGAGCTCAATTGTTAGAGCGCCTCACCGGTCATCAGAAGGTTGCGAGTTTGATTCCGGTATGAGGTTTGGAACACATTTTTCTGAGATCACGAGGTTGACGAACGTCATTGGTCGTCATATATTTACCAAGCTCCCGCATTGCTCGTATTAATGTTAGGTTCGTTTAACAGCCCTATCAAAATATGTTTAAATATATTATTTTTAATGTGTTAGGGTGAATCTGGACAATCAGGATTACCTGGAGCAGTCGGACTACCCGGACCGAAGGTACCAAAGAATTTACATGCAAGAAGACAGTTATTTTACGAAAATTGAAACACTTCTGTGTAACATGACCATACGGCAACCTGGATCTCAAGGCATTTTGCCTCCACGGTGGAATGTCGGCAGAATGGCCCCGGCATCTGCCAGTCAGTGGTATAATCTGATTGGACCGTTTGCAAAAATTAATTAATTCTTTCAGTGTGTAATATTTATCATTTATATACCTGAAGCGAGGGGTGTTCCTCAAAAGATTATCCCGAGAGCGAAGCCTAAGAATATTTCATTCCATGTGGTGATTTTTGGTGGAATTTCCCGTGCGAAAGGTCTATAAATTATATATTACATCGAACAGTTTTCGATACTGTATATTATTGGCGAAACGTTTTCCTGTTCCTCCATTGTTGACAGCGTCGAAACAAAGGTTGAAATTCGTACCAGCTCAAAAAAGTTTTAACAGTTCAAAAAATATGGTGCTTCCGTACGTTCTCTTGTTCGGTAATTGTCGAGGAAATTGACTACTTGTGTGTGTTGAGTTGAAGTGGGTAGTTTCTTAGGCGGTTGTGAGTTAGGTTGTTGAGCACTTGTGTGTGTTGAGTTGAAGTGGATAGTTTCTTAGGCGGTGATTAGGGTGTTGAGCATGCGTTTTCCGTCCTCTGAAAGCTCGTACTAGAAAAACCACAATCCGGAGAACATTATTGTAAACATAAACATGCCTGGATTACAAATCTTCA
>JBAHVQ010179616.1:0-16649 GCA_036872915.1 Nanipora kamurai
GAAAACGCTGCTTTTTTCGAAGAACTGTTGTATATATTTCGAATTTTCAATAGTGAAACCATTGTAAACATCGCGCTAACCCCAGTCTCTTTGCCCCCTTTGCAATATGGCGGCCGTAATTACGAACTTGCCTATTTCACAGCTAGGTGCGCAAACGTATTTGCACTTTTGAGTATTTCCTTGTCTCGAGTAAGCTACGTTTGTTATGTCATCAAAAAGCAAACGTAAACGGCAAGAACTTGACTTGAAAATGCGATACGAAGTTATCAAATTTAGCGACGCAAATCCTAAGGAGAGCACAAGAAAACTGACAGAAAAATTTTGTTGCGGAAGAACTCAAATTCAACGTATTTTACTCAAGAGAGATGAGATCCTGTCAGCTTTCGAGGCTAATTCTATCAGCGACACAAAACGATGGAGAGGAGGGAAGAAGGCTGAAATTGACAGCGCATTACTGGCATGGTTCGGTAAAGCGAGAAGCAAGAATATCCCTATATCTGGTCCGATACTACAAGAAAAAGCCATGCAAATTGCCAAAGCTTTAGATGTAGCTCCGTCTGAGTTTAAAGCATCAAACGGATGGCTAAATCGCTTCAAGAACAGAAATAATATCAAGGCTAGATTCATTTCTGGTGAAGCGGGAGATGTGAACGAAACTACGGTCGACTCCTGGAAAGAAAGACTCCCAGAAATCTTACAAGGATGGGAGCCAGAGAACATCTGGAATATGGATGATTTTTGCTTATCAAACTGTGGAATGCCATGGACTCAGAAAAACTCTCAGTTCCAGACGGGACTCGAACCCGCAACCTTCTGAATGGCATTCCACAGTTTGATCAGCAAAAATTTCCTAAGACCTTAACAGTATCAAACTGCAACTCAAAAATTCTTTAGGGCTTTGCCGAATAAATCACTGACAGATTCATCCCGTAATTGTACAGGTGGAAAGAAATCTAAGGAAAGACTGACTTGTGCTTTCTTCGGGAATGCCAAGGGTGGCAAAGAAAAGCCTATAGTTATTGGCAAGTCAGCTAAGCCAAGGTGCATTAAGGGGATTTCCGATGGATCGAAATTACCATGTGTGTACTTCAATCAACGTAAATTGTGGATGGAAAGTGAAATTTTGAAAGAAATACTCAGTAACCTGAATCGCCGTTTGAAAACCCAGAATCGAAGAATCCTTTTGTTCATGGACAATGCCCATGCCACCCCAAAGATCTGGGCAAGAAATTTACCCAAATCAAAGTCGTGTTTCTACCTGCAAACACTACATCTCGCTTTCAGCCACTTGACCTCGGAATAATGCAGGCATTTAAACTCAAGTACTACAGGTGCTTGTTGACACACGTAGTTAGCAAAATTGATGAGTGTTCTTCTGCATCCGAAGTTTGTAAGTCAATAGATGTTTTACAAGCATTGCGATGGACTGCCATGGCATGGAATGATGTTTCAGAATCAACAGTCGTTAAATGTTTTATCAAGGCAGGAATACTTAGTTCTGAAGGTGAAGTTAATGCCCTGGAACCGGAGAACAGTGATGTTGACCCCTTTGCTGAACTTCAGAGCGAAATCAGCAATCTCGAAGACATGGCCGATCAAGCGAGTGGAGTAGATGCCATAGGCATTAAAGCAGTATCCTGCTGCTATGACCCACCAGTATGCAAAGAATTACCAGACAATTGGGAACAAAGTTTGTTTAGAGATTTGGACGTGAACCAAGTAACTGTTGATATCAACGATAGCGACGATGACAACAACGCAAACGATGCTAATGATGAGGAAGGAGTTTCAGTGCCAACATTAAAAGTAACTTCTTATAAGGAAGCTGTAGCAAACCTTGAAGACGCTTTGCAGTTTTTGCAGTCAAGGGGAGACATTATTACAGCAAACGAACTTTCAAAAGTCATTTTTCTAACGCAAAATGGTTGGCTCCAGAAAAGGAATAGCCAATCAAGAGTCACTGAATTTTTTACCAAATCCTAACATTGTTTCTTTAACGTTAGTCAAAAATTTATGAGAACTTTATAACGTGTAGTTATTAATTGGTATTATGGTGTAGTATGGTGTTATTGTGATTTTCAAATAAATTTTTCTAACATAGCTTTAATGACGTCACAATTGAAATTTGATCTCACCCCGTTAATACGGCCACATTATTTTGGCCCGTTGGTGACCGTATTAACGGGGTTCCACTGTATGTGAGAATTGTGTTTTCAGAAAACTGAGTCATGATTTTTCTGGTATTTTCAAAATTTTGGTTGTGAATGACCATTATTTCAAACCCTGCTCAAAAGATGCAGATATATACCAAAAGAAATAATCATGAAATCCTCAAAAGAGATCAGGTGTCCTGTACTTTGAAAATTGGTTAAAAATTATACCACTTAAATGCAATCCCTTATGCCTTACAGTACCCATTAGCTTCAACTAAGCATGGTCTGTTATACCACGTAACAAAAACACATTAATTTAGATGTACACAGAGTAACTGCCCTGCAGTTCTTATACAGTACATGTACCTTACAACTAATCTGTGGCCAACAGGACAACTCTTTCTTTGATTAAATAGCCATTAGAGTATTTTGGTTATTCTGATTAGAAAATATTGTCCACTGTTTGCCTGCTTTTTTGTGCTCAGCTATTAATTAATAAAATATGTATGAAGCTATACAATGGCTTGGCTTATCAGCAGCACTTATTTTATAGTATGCCACCGGTACACATTAGGCTTGGATTGGATTCATTGTCAATCGAAAAAAATGAGGCCAAAAGGTTAAGACTAGGGAAAAAAAAGCACATGTGTTCCCTACCAGTAGTTCCTGTTGAAAAAACCTGGATGCATGGTAATTTGGACTTTCTTTTTAATATTTTTTTATTTAGTGTTATGCTGCCATACATATTCTTTCCAATTTCACATATTAATTGAGATGAACGTGTAGTAACAAATTGATGATGATCCTGTGGATCAAAAATATTCTTATGTCAGTAACTTTCTAACTAGTTAGTTAGTTTAACTTGTTATCTTATATAGATCTTAGACAGATAAATTACAGTATGCCTCCCTCGGTATGTTGACACACAATGTCAAACAATGTCACATTAGCTCAAGCTTTGACCGCAGTCTTTGCTGCCATTTAAATGCCAACCAACAAAATTTCTGAAACATATAGTTTCATTAAAACATTCAAAGCTACAGTAGCAGCAAAAAATTAGTATGAGTAAAGAAACTAGGAACACATGTATTTCTTCTTTTGCCCTTGAGCCAACATCTGTTGATATGACTACCAGTATATACTGACAATACTCCAAGAACTGACAACCTGTAGTGGTACTTTGACTGTGTTTAGGACTTACCATGGAAGGGTAGTGCCATCATAACGGAGGAAGCAACCAGAGTCTGATTTCTTCAATGATCCAATCAGTTTAAGCATACTTGAGACTGACTCTGCAACGCTAATATCCGCATTTTTACCCCCCATGTCGGTTTGAACCCAGCCTGGGTGAACAACAACTGCTATGATTCCATCCTTTGCCAATTCTACACTTAATGATTTCGTCACCATATTTAAGGCAGCTTTTGAAGTACAGTATGGTAAAGGCCTTCCAGGAGAGGAGTTGTTCTCGATCGATCCTAGTCCCGAGGAAATATTAACCACTGCTGCCTGTGGTTGTCCAGACGGATCCTTCTCTGAAGCTGCACGTTGTAAGAGTGGCAGGAATGCTTTAGTAATCATTAGTGGAGCAATGGTGTTGACTTCGTAACACCTTTTCATTGATTCCACAGTAACGTCGCTGAAACGTTCTGGAATATTAATTCCAGCATTATTGATTAGAAGGTTTAACCCACAACCTCCTAAAGTTGCGTCAACCTTCTGCACTATTTCTGGCAACTGTCGGCTAGAAAGATCACTGACATCAAACTCCACTAAGTGCAAGTTGGAGTACTTCTCAGCTAATTCGACCAATTCTCGAGCGTTCTCCGCTTTCAAGGATCGACAAGTGGCAAATATATGTTTAGGAACAACTGGTAATTTTAAAAGTTGTTTAACAAAAGCCAATCCAATGCCACGGTTGCATCCGGTAATAAATGCAGATGAACAAACTAACGACGCCATTGTGTAATACTGAAAGGTACAAACCAACTCTTTGGCTGATCTACATTTAGTAACAACAATAGGACCGCTGGGGGTCAACTCAGGCTACTACCACTGACCTCTATGTAACTGGACAGCGGATGAATCTCTCTCTCTGAGAGAACTTCGGCCGCTGCCACTGATCTCAGTATAGCTGGATTGCGCATACATGTAAAAAACTGAAGCCACAGATTTTGACATTTTTGGAGAACCAAGATGGCTGCCACAAAATTTATTAAGGGGTAAGCAGCTCAAGAACAGACGAAAAGAGCCCAACAAAGCCGACTTTTGTTACCAAATTTGGACAAACAATGCTAAACAAGATGCAGAAAGTTTAGTTTTTGTGTTCTTGGGTATTGGTAAACAATAAAATATGTTATTTTTTGGGGGGTATTTTACCATGCCGTTATCGAGAAATACAAAACTTGAAAAAAGACCCGTAAAATCAGTCAAAAATTTTAGTGCAAGTCTATTTTTCTATCTTGGAAAAGAAATTGTGTATCTTAACAAAGTCTTGAAGTTTGTTCCCTTCTGTTCACTGGCTGGCAGTAAATTAGCATGTGTTGATAATTTTTCGGCATTTCGGACTACCCCAGGAAGTTCTTGTGATTTGTCTTTCACCCTGACCATATTTGACTGTGCAACGTCATTTTCTGTATGCTGAGATATTAAATTGGGAACTATTCCTAAACTCTCAAAAAGCACTAGACAGAGAGTAGTAAGATGGCGGCCGTGAGTTTCAAAATTTTGACTGCCGGCCATAGCGGATGCGCAGTCCAGTTATATTGAGATCAGTGCTTCCGGCCCTCAGGTGAAGCCAATCATGGCGGACGTGGAGGTGATTTTTTCACGTCAGTTTCAGGCCCCCACGCGGTTTTGCACGTCAGTTTTAGTCTTCTACGCCAGTCTTTTCACTGTTTGCTCATTACCTCCAGTTGAAACACAGGGCAAAAAATCACTTAAAAAGATGGACATGAATATTTCAATTTGAAATATCTTTCAAAAAATATCAGAGCGAGCTACCGAGTATAATTTTCATGAAAATGAATGACAAAACCAACAATAAATCTCGTAAAAGAGTCTCGAAAAGTCACTTGAGGAAACTGTGCAGCAAACTATGAAACGATCTCTTTTTACTGATTGTTTACCATTTGCAGACAGCTTAGCACATTTGTAGGCCACATAGCATTTCTGAATGTATTTAAGTACTCGGTCACAAAAAATTATTCTGGTATCCTTTCTTTTGAGCTAATTTTCCATAGATGTAATTGTTTCGAAGCCGAACCCAAACAGCAAAAATCGTGTAAAAGACTGGAAATGACGTACAAGACCGCGCAAGGGCTTGAAACTAACGTGTAAAATTGGCCTCCATGTCGGCCATGTTTGCCTTTACTTTTTTCCCGGCCGATAGACTGGAGTTCTCTCTCCATATATCGGAGTTCACTGGGAAAATGTCCTTAAAAGTCCTCCATGGTAAGTCATAAGCCCTCCTCAGCCAATCACAAGCAAGGTGTGTTTCGTGAAATGGAAAAGGGGTAAGGGACCAAACTTGCAAGAAATACGAGTTCAGTGACTTGACAACGTTTTGAAAGCTAAAAACATTTGTCAGTAAACCGAACATTTGACTAAGTGCGGAAGATAATTCTGAATGTTTTTGATGTAGCATTACTCGTCGGAACTCTTTGGACGACTCACCAAGATGACGCTTATCAATAGAGGACACTTTTGGCAATATACGATTATCAGAGACCCCCAGTCCAATTATATAGAGGTCAGTAGCTACTACAGGCTGAATTCCACTAGGTGTAAGTCGCGCAGGAGATATTGTTCAGTCTTTCAGTCCACTGGCTGATGCTAAATGTCGAGCAGGAAAGTTGTTACCAAGTCAATTTTTTCACAATAAAATTGCCGCCCGCGCGACTTTTTACACACAGTGGAAATCAGCCTTACGGCTTATGCCTCGTAAAATAGCCGGTATGTACTGCAATACACGGCAAACCGTAATTTGGTTTAAATTGGGTGCAATGTACGTAAGTCTCTAGTTGAAAGTGCAGAATGAGCTAATTGAGTTTACTGTATTACATATTTCTACTTATATGCAAGTGACACCAGTTAGGATGTTTTTATAGTTAACTTTCCATACAGCTATGGAGAACTTCCAAGTTAGAAGAAATTCCAATTTTTACAATAACATATTTTTAAAAAGCAAAGGTATAGTTTAGCAAATTGCGTACTTCTACTTGGTGATAGAACGGGTGACCAAAAATCTGCCCATTCAAATGTAAACATGCAAACTCACAACTACTCATCTACGCACTTGCACTGTGGTGTGTCAATATCAGAGTCAGTATCAGCGATAATTTGTACAGATATATGGCTCGGGACACTTTGAATTCTCGAGCATGGGTAAAATGTCAAGTGAAATGGTGGGCAAGGTGATTTCTAGTTTATTACTATTTAGTATTAGGCAAAACCTGTGACTGAGAATAGATGATCGACAGTAAATACACACTTGATAAAACTATATACTGTTGAATCGCATCGACTTTATTTTGCATGACTTTGAGACAACAATAACACAGGCAAAATATTAAGAAAGTAAATCACGAATATTACAGCTACCTCAATACATTTAGCGTATTTCCATACAGCGTTCATGTAGGATCCAACCAACTGTATAATTATTTATGTTTTGTATAAATGAAGGCTGATTTCCACTATCGCGTAATTTTATACGTACTAGTTACGTACCTAACAGTACGTGTGTAATCTAATTTCCACCTTTGCGTAAAATGGAAAATTTACGTTCAAAGTATTTTACGCGCGTGAAGGTGTTGGCACCCTTTCAGTCTCGTGCCTGAATATTTTTGGCGGGAAATTCAATGAGAAGTTTACTTGAATTTGGTAAAATAACAGATAACGGCTTCCCTCCTGACTTCTACCATCTTCTTCATCTTGTGCGTCAATAATGATCAAATTCGCGTTTTACACATTTGCATCAGTTGTATGTCGTTTTCTCGGGTATAATGTGGATAATTACTGCTTTCTGACTGGACAGTTTTCAGGAAAACGCAAAGAGCGGCGGAAAAAGCTGAAGTCGGTACAACTCAGCAAAAAACGCGCGCGATTGCTACTTACGTAAAACATAGCCTCTTCGTGCGGAAAATCCCTGAAGGAGGAATTTGGAACACCTACGTCTGTCTACCACACGTAATCCATGCGCTTTCAGTGCAAGAACTGCCGCCGTGCATATTTATAGCGTCTATTCGGTCTAGAACGTTGTCATTACGAAAATATCTCAATCTTGTGGCCAATTCTTTCTTCATTTTCACCCAAAGTTGATTGGTTTTGTCTGGATTCTCATTAACGATAAATGGCTTCATTTTAACATCTTTTGTACCTTGGTCTTGCACTGCAGAAGGTTCTCCGATTTTGTTCTTCTTCGACATCTTCGACTTCTTTTTCTTTTCTTTCTCGTCGCAAAATTTCCAACCAGTTAGAACTGGATGAAGAGAGTCGACATCTTACTATATTCTATGGAACAAAACAACCGCAAAAATGTCCAAGTCATTTGGAAAGACAAAGTTAAGATCACTCATAAGGTTCGAAACAAGTGTAAAATCGGGGGTCCTGAAGATAACCAACGCCACGCAGGTCCAGTCCACCTCAGAGAAGCCGACGTCGAAAATTACCGACGCAGTGAAACCCCCGATCGTCCATCGCCTCCTGAATATCTACATGATGTTTTCATCGGCTTGGGCAAACACAAGAAAATAAAAGCAAAGTTAATCGTAGATGAGTCGGTTAGCCCGGTTGCACACAAACAGCGAAGAATTCCATATAATTTAACTCCTTCCTGTCCGTGTAGGTCCTCAGTTACCTATGAAGACTTTAGTACTTAACTCTGAGTAACGCCAGACGATTTTACTCGTCCAGGGGAAAGTCCTTGGACAGGAAAAAGTTAAGAAAGAAAACTGAGGCAGAGGAGCAACGACTGAAAGAGTTGGGAATTGTCGAAAATGTTCCAGATGACCAGCCGACTACATGGTATACCAATCCGGTGATAGCTCCTAAATCGGACAACTCCGGGACGACACGATACTGTTCCAATATGCAAGTTCCCAATACCGCAATTAAGATGCCAGTCGTAGAAGTCCCGACCATCAGCAATATCAAATCCAAACTAGAGGGAACCAAAGTCTTCAGTGTTCTGGACATGAACGAAGGGTACCACCAGTTTAGTGTGCGAGCAGAAGTCTGACCGAAACGGAGAAACGACATTCGCAGCTAGAGAAGGAAGCACTCGCCATTAAACGGGCATGTAGACGTTGGTATATGTACCTGGTTGAAAGTACATTTTTTGTAGAAATGCACTACAAGCCTCTAATTCCTTTATTCAACGACCCTAACAGCAGTCTACCTCTGAAGATTGGAAGATGGTTATTATACATAAAGCAGTTTTATTTTGAATAACGATATTGCCCAGGAAAGAGCAACGCTGTAGAAACATCAGTCACTTCCACCAACAGTCTTTCTCAAGACTACACTAACTTGGATGATCAACCTCCACAAACATGTAACGATTCTCCTAGGTTCAAACCATTTACTTTATGCCATATTTTGGAAGTTTTGATAAAAGAACACCATGATCGACAAAGTCAAAAAGCTTTTCAAGATCTATGTAAACAACACCTGCGTAGTTTCCTTTATTCATATCAATACGAATATGATCTGATAGAAGCGTTATTTCCTGATATATGTACTGCGACCCTTCCGAAAATCAGATTAGTTGGGGTTTAACAGATGGGTACTTTCAAGATATTCTTATAACCGATGAACCAAGTGTTCTAAAACTTTGGAAATGTGATGTCGTAACTGAATTAATATTTAGTGCAAAAAGTTGAAAGGTCGGTAGACTGTCGAATTTACCATAAAAAATTCTAACGTTTTGAGTTATGGCCCTTCGTTAGAGAGTAAAACAAGTTCTATAAGAGGAATAGCAACTACACTAGGTTTTATTTCAAAAGGAAACGCGTGACAAAAATTAACCAATGAAATGTGAGGAATAAAAACAAATCAAGCTAGCAACGACAAGTAAGTCACTTGCTATTTATAACGGCGATCAGTAAACCGGCACGGGGAGAAACCACCGGAGAACCCAGGGGAATAGAAATTGCCTGCCAGACTTACAATACAGCGTTTGTCAGGACAAGTCAAAGGATCGTCTCAGAAATATGCCCGAATGGGTCCGCTTAAGAGAGTGGAGATAGCAGACGATGATTTAAGTAAATCTCCTTCTATTGACATTGTACGTCGTGCATGTATTAGTGGCTTTAAAATGGATGGATTCCATTGTGACCTGCTGGAAACAGAAAGAGGACCATCTATAGAAAGCCTAGACGGAGTGAAAAACCTTAATGGCACAATTTTTGTCAGATTTGTTTTCAAGTCACTTTTTTCACAATCATGTACAGGATTAACTGGCGAATCTGATGAAGACGCATACAACATAGGAAAAGTACAAAGCTCAAGCAGCTTGAACTGTTCTCAAACAAAAAAGCGAGTAGGTCTTAAGGCAAAAAAAGCAAGAGTGGAACATCAGATGATGTTCATCATGCAGATGACCAAGTATATAGATGAAGGGTTTGGTGATGTTTTTTCTTATGATGATATCTATTTAGGTAAAATTAAGGGCACAGAAGATTCCTACGTTGGTTTTGTTACCAATGAGAAGTATATAGAAGGGAACTTTACAAAGTATATTAACAACACCGGTAATGTCACTGCAACCAAGGATAATGTTGAAACACAAAAAGCTGAGACCTTGGTACATTTTTCGTATGAAGTGAGTAAAGGACAGTTCCTGCTAGTTGACATTCAAGGTACTGTCTATAAGTTGTATGACCCCGAGATTGCTAGTACTGTTCATAGTGAGGAGAAAAACCCAAATATGATCAACTTCTGTATTGGAAATTTGTTTACACAAGCAATAGATGGTTTCTTTCGACAGGCAACACTGTAAAAAGTTGGGTTTGAAAAGAGATGAGCTTAAATACCACAATTGATTGTGCATAGTGTATAGAGATGCACAATGGGTCATCTGGCCAAGATTTTTATGACTGGCATTAGCTTGCAGGTTACTAGCAATCACATTCACACTATTTAGTACAAAGTGTTCATCCCTCTAATATAATTTAGTGCAAGTAAAAATCTCTAAAAACATAGATACGTTTGTGTAAAAAAAGTTATGTGATTAGGTTACTAATTGGTGCTAATTTTTGGTGTAAATTTGAAAGGTTATGCCAGTTGTTTGTAAGCTTACCACTGTACCTTTGGCCAGATGTTACCATCCTGCGCACCTCTAATACTATGAAAAATATTTACAAACTTAACAAATATTTACAAACTTTACAAAAAAACAATAATTTAAGTTGAGATGTTCCATACTGTACAGTTTCTTTTGGGTCCATATCGCCATGGTTTCTCCTCAGAAAAGCATGTATGGTTGCTAATACACCAGTTTCTGTTCCTCTGTATAGGCGAATTATGGAAGATATTTTCTTTGTTTCGTACAGATGGTCGAAATACCACCTGCCAATAAGATCTGGACTAGAATTGGAAGTCCATACCTTAACAAACATCACTTTTCTCGATGCTGTGTCGTAGCATCCATATACAGCGAGAGGGAAAGTAGAGTTCTGGAATCCCATTAGCTTGTCGTGCCCACTAGACTGCAGGTCCAATTAACTCCATGGGTTGTGAACTGCCTTCTCTTTCGTTTGCCTGTATTGCGGGTTCTCTGGCAGCCAATGCATCTGGATCGATATCGTACATGACAGCGTTGACCATGTCACGGGGAATTGAATATCATGGACAACACGTAATTTTTTTGTCATAGCCCGGACCCCTAAGAGTCGTCCGCAACCTTCTAACTCTTCTTTCACCGTATTTCGTACATCTTCGAGAGGCGTATCATATCTAATATAGTTAATATTAAAATGCCGTAAACGGCGATCCAAAGTTTTTACGCAACCCCATGAATATTGCGGACATTCCTTATGCATTGAATAAAAGATTTCGTTCCTTTGATAACCTCTCTTCACTAAGTTTTCCAGTTGGTCTTTTAGATCGAAATCATTTCTCCAAGCAGCCATGTTTGTTCATTTGGCGGGAAAAGGAGACCGCGAACAACGTACGTATTGTCAGCGTTAAGGTGCAAGTGTCTCTTCTCGAACATACGATTGTTCAATTTAAAAATTTCAATTGGAAATGAAATGAAGTGAGTATGAAACGCGTCAAAAAAGAGACCAATTTATAACGAAAACAAAAAATATTGAAAAGAAAATAATAGATAAATATAAAAATAAATGTAAATAACTATAAGCAATAAAAACAAGAAAAATGAAATAGTGTCTCTTCTCGAACACCATAGTAAAGGGAGTTTGGACAAAAAAGCTAAAAAGAAAAAGAAAAAGAAAGAAGACGGAAGTGGCTAAGAAAAGGAAGCAGGCGTGGACGCGAAACATTTTTTGTTTATTTACATTGCGACATATCGGACCGAATCTCCAGCTCGTCCGATTTCCCGACCAAGCCTAGATTACGTGTTCTGGGTTCTGTATCCGACTTTATTCCGAAAGGAGAAACGTATTAACTTTCTTCAAAACTTCAAAATATCACTATTTTGTTTGCGATTGTACTTAACTTTGAACACGACCGTAGTTCATGTGGGAGCTTGGTAAATATCAAACGACTGGTGGACGTTCGTCAAGCTCGTTCTCTCAGAAAAACGATTTCTGGGCCCTAGACGGGAATCGAACCCGCAACAAGCTTAACAAACGTCCACTAATCGTCTGATATTTACCAAGCTCCCTCGTGAACTAAGTTCGTGTTCAACATTAATTATATTTCAATCATTTATATCATATTGTGACTTCCGATTAGGTAGTACATATGACGAGCCTACACCCTAGCTCACCATCTGAGTCGTGGTAGCTCAATGGCAAGAGCGTCTCACCGGTTATCAGAAGGTTGCGGGTTCGATTCCCGTCTAGGGCTCAGAAATCGTTTTTCTGAGAGAATGAATTTGACGAACGTCCACTGGTCGTTTGTTCGCGATTGTTGTATTATTTAAGGAAATTCACAATTCGGCTGGTTAAAATTTTTTCAATCAAATAACCAATCAGTTACGCTACATTTATAGATGTGCTAAGAGAGCTTTTACCAATTTATGGTAAAAAGGCCCTGCGAATGTGGGATTCTCTTTCCGCGTTCCCGTTCGGCACTGTCTGGTTCCTAGACCTGCGTTCCTTTTGCGTCCCTATAAGACATAGAATCCGTGCTTGGTCGCATGACAGGGGGCTAATTGAAGATTTTTTGCTTTTACAAATCCGCCATATTGGATTTACGTGTGGTGGTCCACTGTCAAAAAATTGCTCAAAAACTAAGGCTCAGTTGTTGTCTTGTTTTGCTGCGAAGTCGCAAGAATACCACGTTCAGATACACAAACTTAATTTCTTCCATACATTTCTGTACCTTACAAAATCCGAAAGAAATTGTCAGCAATGTCCAAAAGAGCCGTGTTTGTTCTTCACAGCAAATAACTTTCCACCGACAACTTTCCGGTGCTCAACTTTTTTTTAACACCTTTTGTCGTCAGCCAGTAATTACTTGGGACAGTAACTTCTAGTCTACAAAAATAGCCCTGGAGAGAGTTCCTTTTCATTAAAATGGCGGATTGTAAGGGCAATCTAAGGAAATCTAGCTCAGAGCAAATCCAGGGAAAATGGTGGCCTTCATAGTTGATCCCTCCGGATTATTGGCAAGAGATAGCAATCCACATTCTATGTCTAGTAATTCTACTAGAGCTCTGAGATAATCCATCGCTGGAATCTCGCCGGAAGGCAAATTTTGGTTGTTGCTCAAAATAAGCATGCGTAGTATTATGAACGAGAAGATCTGGGAGAACGTTGACTCTGGGAACGAGATTCAGGTTCCTGTGTCTCAGCAGATCGTATCCCCCAGCAGATATTGTCCCCCCGGACACTATCCACTAGGGAAAATGTCCTTAATAATTAATCCCTTTTAATTAGTCTCTTTTAATTAATTTCGGCGCATAGAGTCCCCCTAAGAAAGTCCTGGCAAATCGCTTATTTCACAAAACTAACAAGTTTATTTGGCTGGATGAATTGTTTAACCAAATATTAAAACATCTAATTATTAAGATTTTTCAACTAACGTAAATGATCTAATAAACACCTGCTCTCTAACAGACGCTTCATATCTAATAGACGCCCCTGTCAATTTCTGTTTGTACTAAACGTCCCTCTCTATTGAACTCCCCGTATCTAACAAACGTCCCATCACAAAAGTTGGGAAAACCAGTCAATTATCCATTAAATGCCTTCGACCCGTACTTTAGGGAAAAGACACAAAAATCCATGAGATACATGCAACAGTATAGAAACTGTAATCAGCAATTTATTGAGAGGCTTGCTGGATCAAGAAACGCTTGGAAGCCGTATCCTGTCTAGTTCAAATTCAAAATAAGAGTATTGCTTCAGGACGTCTTTAACCTCTGTGCTGAAAATGTTCAGAAATGGTCTGTTTTTGTTCTTGCTTGGTGATACTCAGGAATGATCAGGCCCAAGATCAATCACGTTCTCACAGCCTTCGCTCCTTTTGGACTCCGCCAAGGGACGAAAGTTCTGGGATAATCGATTGCCAGCAGCCAAAAATTTGGTTTTCGCTCAAAATGAGCATGCGCGCAAATAGCCCCAACCCAAAAGCTTCAGCTGCGCAGGCTAGCGCGCAACTAAAAATGGGAATATCTGTAGGCTAGTTTCAATGTTTAGACCTTGAGGTAGAAGATTTAATACGAACTAAGACATCGATTAATATTGATCTTTTTTTACACTGCCTTTGTCGTTCTCAGCAGGTATTGTATGCGGGTGAGTTGCGTTTAAGAGGGCAACAGTTCGAAAGGTGGAGAGCTTTTGTACTCCAATATACTCTGTGAATGCTGCCAACTAGGTATGCCAAGGAGTCTTTCATTTACCAGTTTATTTTCTTCGATATTTTTAACTATATCTGTCTGGTGGAAACCCAGTGGTCTTACCTTTAAACGTTGACCTACTAAGCCCTCTCAAAAGCCCTAATTGAAAGCAAAATGGCTTTCAAATGGCTTCCCAAATCAAAGAATAACAACAATTTTTGAAAGCCGTTGTTGAGGAAGAAGTTCATCATATATGTTTGGCTAAACTAAATACCCATGATGTTTCTTTGCCGCAAGATTCAGCAAAACGTTGCACTACAAGACACTTTACTAAGTGTCTTTGGCATAGAACAGTACCATTAAAAGGACCTTGGATATAGGCTACAAATGATGTTTTTATGTAAGTGTTACCCTTAAATCTCACTGGTTCTTGAAATCAGAAGAAGAACTTTCATCCCAGTGTTAATTGAAACCTTGCCTATCGATTTTCTGCCCATATAAAATGCAAGCGCTACTCCTACATCAAAAGAATTAATCAAGCTTGGTTTACGAGATAGAGAATTCGGCAGGGACAATTTCATCTGATTGAAAACTTTTGTTTACACGAGCGGACGAGCAGACATGACACATGTTAGCTTTTCAACATTTTGACTGGTCAGGTAAAAACTAGCAAAAGAAAACTGCTGTTGTAAACTACCATACTAGACTTTAGCTACGGTCAAAGGGTTGAGCCTTAAAACGAACAAAAGCAACCGAGCTAATTTAAAAATTAAATGGCCTGGCAATTACGGTATTTCTGTTCAACTAAGAGTTGCTCACGCTTTTTATCCCCCTAAAAACTGTCTTTAAATTGCATCAAGAGTAAAAAATATTAGCCATTGGTTATATTTCAATAGGAAGAGAAAGTACCTATTGATTGCACTACCTGCCCCAAGTTAGTTTAACGGTGTCGATTTCTTGAACAAAGGTTAATTCTCTTCAGCTTAATTTAATGAAAATGCCAAAGGCACAATGTTGGCGAACGAGATTTCAATCGACCGTATCTCGCCATTTCCTTCCTCGTAACGAACGCACAAGTAAAGACGACACATGTGAAGTCTGTTTTTATTTTTATAAAGATGGAAGCCAGGTACTCACAACATAAACACAACAATCTTATGCCTTTGAGCTTACGATTATATTTGGAGAGATTCGCCTCAATTTAACAATGCGTTATCTTTATTTATCACTCCTTTCTGAGAAAAGACAGTGAATTCTTTGAAGTCTAATATCAAAACGTAACAATAACGTAATCTTCTCCCCATTCAGCACAAACTACGGGCTTAGGTTCTCTCAGCGTCTTGTTTTTCACTCCTCGAATATGGCAGAACACGAATTTTCAGGGGCGCCTGAAACAGAAGAGAGTCCTTCAAATCCAGATGCAATCAACCACGGAGAACAAAGCAAAAGTAGGGAAATCAGTCTCAACGATCTCGTTCTGGTTATCGTGGCCGATCGAGGTTTTATTGCTACCTTATCATTGAACATTACAATGAATTGCTCTCTGAGCTATGTTCGAAACAAAATTGGGACCTGATAAACAACGACAATATAGACAAATGTCATTTGAATAATTACGGTTTACACTTAAATAGAAGGGGCCAGGCATCCCTGGCGAAGAACATTAAGAATTACTTCAATAATAATTGACTAATCACTAATAACTATTCTGAAAAGAATCTCACAGACTCTAATAATATACCAACAAATCACAACGAGACTTACCTTAAACTCAAAGGCTTTAAAATTGGTCATTTAAATATAGCTAGTCTAATTAAACATAAAGACGAATTGCAGCTTTTTATTGAGGAACAACCATTAGATGTGATTTGTATCAATGAAACAAGACTTGACGGCTCAGTCGACGACTCTGAGGTTGAAATACCAGGTTATGACTTGATAAGACTTGATAGAAATAGACAAGGAGGAGGAGTAGCTATTTATTTGGGAAATGCTATTTCTTATACAAATAGAGCTAATTTAATCCCAGACACTGTTGAGGCAATTTGCCTCGAAATTAAAAAACCAAAGGCTAAACCAGTATTAATTTCTACCTGGTATCGTCCTCCAGGATCAAATACGGAATTTTTTAATGACGGAAAATTTTTTGAAAAAAATAGACATCGAAGATAAAGAAATAGTCATAACCGGTGATTTCAACTGCGACTTGTTAAAGAACAATCATAAAGATAGTCATACACAGCGACGTCAGGATCTATTAGATATATACCAGCTACAACAACATATTGGTAAACCAATTAGAACTGCTGAACTCACTAGTACACTAATAGACATCATAATGACCAAAGCTAATGATACAAAAACCATAGCATCAGGTGTAATTATTAGTGACCATGCGTATTAGTGACCATGATCTGACATATATTTGTAGAAAAGTTGGAATGCCGAGGGAAGAACCAAAATTTGTAGAAAAAGAAAATTTAAGGACTTTAATGAGATTGAATTTCAAAAAGACTTAACACAAG